>JAMXBB010000012.1:58333156-58423806 GCA_024138015.1 Lumnitzera littorea | reverse complement strand
AACCTTTTAACAGATACAGCTTTTTTTCCTTGATAATGTTTGTACATTGAACTTATCAAAAGAAAAAAGTCTGTACATTGACAAAAATGCTTAACCGTATAATGGATATTGCTTTTTTTATTTTTGGCAATTCTAATGGGCATAGTTGCTATAAGTATGTCTCTATATCCAGGATGAGAATCCTTTTTCCTGTGACTAAAGGAGAAAAACAGAAAAGTTTGTCAAATCACTCTTTCTCAGTGCTCAAACAGATGTCAAGATGATAAAGATACAAATTGAAAAGATCTCAGCGTGAAGTAATCAAAGCAAAATTGTAAGTGAAGTAAACAAAACAAAATTTTAGCCATGTAGTGCAAATAAAAGGACAAAAAGTGAGAGGCAACCTATAGAATAAATAAACATCAAAAACAATGGGCAAGAGTTTGTTTGGTTTCTTTTTTCTTCCCTCATTTTGGGACAAATTGGGGTGATAAATTTCACCAGCAAAAAGAGTATTAACAGCCAAGCAATGACTTACATGAACATGTCCTGCTCAGTATTGATCGAACTTCCTTCTCAAATCCCATGTCAAGCATTCTATCTGCTTCATCAAGTACCTGCAAAAAACAAACTATCATTTCTATAGTTCCAGCTTACGCCATAATGGAAAATGATCAAAGAGCAGACTGAAAGGAGAAATCACAAAAAGCTGTGAAGTGAGAAATTGTTAAAAATTGTTAGATATTCTTTCATACTTCCATTGGAGTAAAGGAACAAACACCTGTATTTCCAATTTACTAATCTGGGAATCTTTTGTTCATGTCCTATGGAAGAGACATAATATAATTGAAAATTGAAAGCTAGCTAACAATTTTGGCCCATATTGAAAAGGCTCAACTGGATGAGAGACATAGGAACTATAAATGAAGCAGCAATCTAGTCATTGAAGGAAAACATTGTCCCACACAGGCACACAGATGGGTTCCGTTAGCATAGCAGTTACAAGGGAACAAAGCATATACCATTTGCCAATGTGCTTCAGGTATTTCTAGAATGCAAGCACTCCTACTATTATATCTCAAGTGTCTATCCTAGTGCGTGGCCAAACCATCCAGACCTGCCAAGTATGCAGCCCAGCCAACCACACTATCGACAATGGCCCTAGTCTGATGTTCGTCCATTTTATGCTCCTCAAACCAACATCACCTCTACTTTCGATTAGCCCCGATTGAACCAACCAGTTCACTCAGGGACAACAGTGATCCAGACTCGACCAATGTTATCAAACTCAAACCAGCTAAGCCAGTTCAACTAGGGTGCAGGAACCAGCCTTATAGACACTTCGGTTGCCCGAAAACTGGAGAAACGATTCAGCTAGGGTGCAGGTACCAGCCTTATGGACACTTTGATTGCCCAAAAACTGGAGAAACAAAAACCTAACACCAAGAGACTCTTTTTATAAGATTCCATTAGCTAGAGTTACTCCCGATTAATCAATGTACGACTACTGCAGGAGTAGGGGCATAAATAAATTAAGTCAGTTTGCAAACTACTCAAACTTAGCTCAAGTTTTTTTCAAATTTAATTAGGTAATATTCGAGTTGAGCTCAAACTCGAGCTTGAGCTCGGGCAACTGATAAATCGAGCTAAACTCAAGTTTTAAAATACTAAGCTCGCTAAACTTAATAGCATAATTGAACTTAATATAATTTTTAATATATTTTAATTTATTTAAATATAAGCAAATCTAATATTGATTAGAGAAAATTTATCAAAAATTCAAGTTTAATCGAACTAATTAAGTTGAGCTTAAACTTGTCATATATATTTTCGAGTTCAATTCAAGCTTAAAATTTTAAACTCAATCGAACTTGAATTTCAACTTTTCAAGTCAAGCTCCTATGCAGGAGTACCTCTAAGTTGGTTTGCTAATTTTCCAATATAAGAGAAAGACCAAAGCGATTCATGCGCTCCCACAAAGCAAGTAAGAATGCAAATGGTCGACATATAACTTGAAAAAATTAGAGAGAGAGAGAGAGAGAGAGAGAGAGAAACAAAAAAGAAATATATTGAGCCTTAGATGTGTTCTCACACTACTTTAATTGGCTTAAACTATATATTATATCACCTTTATGTATAATAGTCTTTCTTAATTACAATAGCCTTTCGTTGAATCTTTAAAATCTCTATTTATACCTAGATATAAATGATATCATAAATTTATTTTTTGATTGGATTAAATTGAACTTCTAACCCCTAATCCCTGAGCTCGACCTTCTCCAAGCTAAAGTCCAGTTCAATTCTAAAAACATGATCTTAGCTCCATTTTAGTTACTCTCTTCAATATCAAATCCTCCCCTATTTGAATGGTGACTCATAAAAAATCATACTGATAAGAAATCTAACTAGACACACGACCATGGATATAATGAATAGAGCAACAAGGATAAAGATGAGAACAACCTTTGTCAATACGAGAGCAAACTTTGACTCCAAGAAGGTCAAAGCTCGAAGGTCAAAATGTTCAACAAGATTGAACCATGGCCGAAACAAAAGGATAAATAATCATGATATAAAGATTCAAAGCTCTAATTAAAGGTGATAATATAAGGCACTACAATATTTAGTTAGAGGGAAAAAAAGGGCATAAGAGCACATGGAAGGTTCGGTAGTTAAATGTTGCTTTTGTTTTGTCTTATTTTCAGCCATTCCGCATTTTTACTTATCATGTTGACCAATAGCCCCAAAGAAATAGCTTCAGTCTCACTCATGCATTGGATAACTAAAAAACCAACTTAGAACTGCTTCTTGATTTAGGACATCATGAACCAAAGCTTACTTTATAATGCAGCAGTCCCATATCCACTAGTTAGGAGTACTTCTAGCTAGAGGAATCTTTTAGGAGTCTTCTCCCACTTCACAACTGCATTTGGGCCTCCAGCCTAGGACCTAGACCAGTTATGTTCAAAATTCCCAATCCAAAGTATAAAATTTTGTTCTTCTTCTGAACCAGATTACCTTAGTCTGGCTGATTCTACAATTCAACCACCCCATTCACTCACATGGCATCAGGTTATTGTTCTCCTGTTTTCAGCTTTATATGGAACACGCATAGGACCAGTTCCTAATTACGTCAGATGAAGAATCCCATTTGGTCCAAGATTATACTCTTAATTAAACATTCTACTTCTAGCTAAGCGAAAGGGAGTTTTACTGCTCTCAGTCTTAGAAGGAAGACAATTGGGTCAAGTACTTTGATTTCTTAACTTTTAATCAAATTTATATATCATACTAATCTAAATGATGAAGCAACCAGGTCATTCTGAGTTTAGTAACATTTAACAAAACAAAACATTCCAAAGAAGATTCATAGTTAAAGCTTATCTCCACATGGCAATCAATCCAAAAAGATGGAGTAAAGAATAAAGAAGACTTTGTTCTAGAAAGAAAATTGCTACTAAAGGTAGAGGTGCATAAGTTAGACATTGTGAAGGACTTGATTACTCCTCCCCTATTGTAAGAGTCATTTCCTTCTTCACAATTTTATGTTATCTTTTCTTCCCCCCCACCCCACTTTTCAAGCTTTATGTAAATACGAGTCCTTTTTTGAAAAATATTACAAAAAATAGCCCTTTTTGAAAAATATTACCAATATGATATAGGAAAAGCCCATGCGAAACATGTTTCAGTGTAAAAACTAACCACAATTGAAAGCGCATATACTAAATACGCTTTTAGTATAAAAACTAACTACACTAAAGGCACATGTACTAAACCCTCTAGTCTTTATTCACCAGATGTTCCTACCATTACAAATTTACAAATTACAAATTATCTAGTATATGCACTTTTAGTGTAATTAGTTTTTACACTAAAAGCGTGTCTAGTACACACGCCTTCAGTGTCAGATAAAGCAGGAATTTCAATTGAAAACGCATATAATAGTTACACTTTCAATGTTGCAATACCACATTAGTAATATTTTTCAAAAAAGGCCCCTTTCCTTAATATTTTTCGGAAAAGGACCCGTATTCGTATAAAACTCCTCACTTTTCAATAATATAAGAAGAGTTTGGTTTATGGATATGGAAGGTCAATAATGTTTCTTTCCCAGTGAAACTAAAGCCATTGCCATAATGAACTGAGACTTCAAGTAACATTATATTACTTACAATTTTCAAGTAAATTATAGTGCTTATATTACTTCAAGTAACATCAATGATACATGGCAAAAAAGATCACAAAATTAATTAGAGGACCCTAGTATAACCAACTCAGCAAATGATTGACTTTGGTCAGGAATAATAACAAATACTAAAAATAGACCATAACAGATATGTTCCCATTGCACATCTTTCTGAACCACTTAGACCTGCAAACATTGCCAACAAGACATTTTCGACAAGGAAAACCTTCATCAGACTTCTATAATCAAACCACATTAATGACATTTACCCCAAAAAAGGCCAAATAATGACAAAATCCAGTCCTCTGCTGGAATACGCAACCATGCAGGTACTATCATCAGCCAAACTCTCAAGGCACCAAAGATACTAATCCACAGTATACCTTAATAAATAAGGATTGTCCACTCCCTTTGCTTTCTTCATTTGGTAAACCCTTTTTATTTTATAATATTAAATGATTTTTTATATCCTCACCAAAAGGGGCATGGCCATAATAGGACTGGTAGTGCAGATGAACCACCCTAAAGGTCCATGCACCAATTATGTTTAGCCTCCACCATACAAGTAGTCCCAAGAAATGGTTCCTTAGAATTTGCATAGAACCTCATGCAATTCTTCATGAGATTTCTTGAAACATGACCCTAGGCCAATATTTTCAAATGCATAAGTTACATTTCTATAAGGCCATGGGCCAAACATAAGCAAATCAATCTTTAATTCCATTCCCAATCCTCACCATCACAAAAGAATAGAGAACATCATATATGTGTTAGAGAACAGTAGAATAATAGAAAAAGCCATAGCTTCAGTGGCTATGTCTTCTGTTTTCCGTCTTATGTTGTGTGTGTTTGTACTGCTGATGTCTCAGCTAGGTGTCCAAGTCTGATCAGTACTTGAATTTATCTCTGAGTTGTGTGTAAGTGTCAGTTCTAGTTGCATGCTATTTGTGTAACGTAATTGTGTAGTATATGGTTGGTTAGTGCAATCGAGTTATGAGAAAAGTTAGAAGTGATCTTGAGTTGAGCAGAGAAAATAGGGAAGCAGTTTTAAAGTTTTTGGGCAAGTAAAATTTTTTGGGGTAAGCAAAATGGTTTAAAGTTGTAACTGCCACTTTCTACTTTTTTTTTTTTTGGTTAATTCACTTTCTATTTTTTAAATGCAGAAGAATGTATGAAAGGAAAAGGCCCATTCTCTCCCATAAAAAAACAAAGCCTCAGAACTTAGTGTTCAAAGAGATTGTTTGTTCTCTCTTTAATTAAGCCCATAAAAGAGATCACTGGGTTCTCTCTATAACAAGCCTGAAAATGAATTTTAAAAACTGATCTTGTAACAATATGAGATGGAATAACTTAAGAAAAGAAATGCATGAGATATAATGACAATTAGGACTAACATCAATTATATCCAACTGATTACTTACCACAAAAGATACCTCAGAAAGACAGCAAACACCCTCCTCAATCAAATCCTTCAAGCGACCAGGAGTTCCAATTACAATATCCTAAGTTCATAGCAAAATAAGATTTTCAAGTTGAAATAAGAAAGTGCTGCAAATGCAACATGTTACCCTATATAAACATAATGGCAAAAAGCAATTTAGCTGATTAACTATCAGAACAAGAATAAGGGGAGTATCTCAGGCAAATCATATGATATCTAATCAATCAATAAGAAATATGATTGTATCCTATGTATGCCTACACTGCCAGCTAGAGTACAATTAAACCGCTCTATTCACATTAATGGAGAATGTGTCAAGTAAAATCCCTTCCCATCTAATATAGAAAACACCTTTTCATCAATGAAAACAAATTTCCTTCTAATCAGTACATTTCCAGTAGAATGGAAATATTCTATTAAAAATGAGGGAAAACCTTTCCTCCTTTTAAAATTCAGAAATCATTTTTCTGCATTTTCATCACTCTATGTATGGACATCAACCCATCAAACCAGTCACCAGTTGCTACTATCACCTCCTACCTCTGTCTACCACCAAGCACCACTAGTTAACAGAATGTCTCTCAAGTAGAATCAAAGGATGTGGCTATTATAACACATGAATATATAAAAATGTTAAAAAATTCAGACATTTTTTCCCGACATTATTTTGCATAACAAAAATATCCAAGGCTAAGGAGAAGCACCCCTCCAGCCTGCATCATCTTCTTACTTTTGCTTATCAATTGGCAAGTTTAGAGTTTATAAGAGTTTTTCCTCCTCTTTCCCTTTTGCGTGGTAACTAGTTTGGGAAAGATGAATAAAAATATGACCCCAAATATTGAGAGAAAAGAAGAGCATAAATGAATGTCATTTAACAGCATGCACAAAAGATATAATCAAGACATTGTAACTCACAATGCCAGCCTTAAGGGAAGCTCTTTGAGGATCTTTAGGCGTTCCTCCATAAAGGCATATTGATTTCACGCCACTAGATTTCCCAGCATCAACTAAGACATCTGAAATCTGGAAAAGAAGGTTCAAAGATTCTTAGGTTTAAGAACATTTTTTAGCAGTTCTTCCCATATCACACACAGTTGATTAACACATACTCACTTGCTGTGCTAGCTCCCTCGTAGGTGATAAAACAAGACAAAGTGGAGTTCTCCCCTTCAACATATTACAATTCCTCTTTCTCAAGACATGCATGACAGCTGGTACACCAAAAGCCAGTGTCTTACCTGAACCACGATAACCATTTCCAGTTATCAAATCTATGCATCACTTGGACTACTCAATGGCGTACTCTCTACAAATGGAGCTTATTCATACTCCACAAGTCAGCAGAAGTCCTTAAAAGTAACTTTGACCCAATGGCCTGATTTTCTAGGACGCCAAGACCCAACTACGACATACTGATATATCAAAAGAGTTAGTAATTTGAAAAGGTCTACCCAATGCCACAACACTTGTTGCCCTAACTTAAAATCCCATATTCAAATAGAGGATACAGTTATACACCACCACATAAATTCCCGAAATTTTAGCAGAGGAAAAAGAGGAAATGAAGAAAGTACGCCATTCTTTAGCAGAAACAAAGCACGTTCAAATTCCCAAAAATTCTCAAACAAAATCCAACACTGTACCTGACCCAGTCGCGGCGATACCTATAAAATCTCTCCCATCAAGCAAAAAGGGCCAAGACCTAGACTGAATTGGAGACGGCCTCTTAAACCCTTTACAACACTCAATTACTTCATCAGGAAGCTTGGAATCCCCGAAATTTTCGTTGGGCTTATATTTGTCATCCTTAACCCCTTTTCCACTCACCACCACATTTCCATCCCTCACTTCTTCATCTATCTTACCATTTTCACTGACCCCATTAGCCTCTCCTTCTTCCTTCTTCTTTTTCTTCTTCTTCTCCTTGACTTTCTTCGTTTCTTCTACTACTTCATCCGCTTCCACGTGCTTTCTCTTGTGTGAGGAAGATTCGTCCCGAGAGCCGTCTTTTTCTTCGTGCTTGGTCTTGTTCTTCTTTTTCTTGTGAGGTTTGGGCTCGGAGTTCATTAGGGTCTCGGGGACGGTTGGCTCGGTTTCCGGCGAGGATTCACGGAACTTCTTGCCCATTGTTGGAGGGTGGAAAGAGAGAGAGAGAGAGAGTGAGGAGGGAACAACTACCGAACCAACGTCGAAGAGGAAAAAGAGGAAATGAAGCGGTGGGAAGGTTTTATTAGTTCTAGGGTTTTGGCAGTTTTAGCTTTGTACTGGTAGGTCGTCTTCAAAGGGAGGGGATTTGGCGAATCCTGTAGTAAAACCGCACGCTGGAGCTGTGTTTTTTTGCTTTTGCTTCACCTCGGCATGTTTCCACGTAAGAGTGCAGGTTACACTCGAGTTTCGGTTGGTAAAACTTTCCTTGTGAAGTGTGCCAAGGAAAAGCAAAATAAGTTATTTTCATCTTTTTCTTTTTAATTTATTTCTATTTTTTTAGTATTTATTCAAAACTTATTTTTATGAAAATCGAAGTACCAAAAGATGGAATTATAAATAAATAAATATATATATATATATATATATTCCTTTTGTTAAATTAAATACATAACAAATTCTTCTAAAGTTAAACTTACATGCACTTTGTTTTATTCAAATTTACAAATATACCAATTATGAATATTCTTTTCTGCTTTATGTTTTAAACCTTTTTAAAAATATATATATATCTACATCTGATCATTATCTATTTGAAATCCAACCTTTAAAAGACTATTCATATATTTGTATTTTATAATTATGATAAATATGATAATTGAAGTATAAAAATTAAAAAAAAAAATTACATACTGTTAATGGTGGTTTTTCGTTCCAATACATGTATATCTACAAAACAACAAATGACTATAAGGAGCACCAAAGGACGCTTTAGCCCAATCACTTTGTTATCTAGGTCAATCCACTTATAAAGAATGAAACTGTAAAGTAACATAAGAAAGAAGAGAATGAGACGTTGGATCTTTCACCTATAGGTCTTCTCTCGTATTTATAATAGGTGAGTGGATATGCGTACCCATATTGGAGGCCTTAGAGTTAGGTTTAATTTATAAGCCGATTAATATAAACCTATAGCATAATTATTAAAAAAACACCATCAACACTCGCCGCCCACTATATTTGTTGATAAGTTCAATAAAGAAAGTACTTAGAGAGGTCGATTATATAGAAGCTCTGAAAAAGGCTACGATTAAGGGCCTAAAGAGACCAAAATATTACAAAAGCCCAAAGAATTAAAGGTTAAGAGAGGTCAAAGCACTTGAAAATATTAGTATGCTTAAAAAGGCAAAAGCTTGAGGCGGACGAACCACTTAAAGAGGCGAAGGCCTGAAGAGGTTGATAGGCCTCAAGATCATTAGTGATATAGGATATTGAGCTTATTTACTTGTCATTCATATAAGATGTCGAATTAGAGTATTTTACTCATTATCATTTAATAACTTAGGGTTTTTAGGTAACCTATCGTCTATTCGTTAGACTTATAGAATTATACTCAATAGGTGAGTAAATATGCGTACCCAGATTGGGGGCCTTAAAGTTGGGTTTAAGTTGTGATTAGATTAATATAAACTTGTAGCATAGTTATTAAAAATGCCCTAGCAACACTCGCCCCCCACTATATTTAGTGATAAGTTCAGTAAAGAAAGTACTTAGAGAGGTCAATTATATAAGAGCTCCGAAAAAGGCTATGATTAAAGGCCTAAAGAGACCATGATACTACAAAAGCCCAAAGAGTTAAAGGTCAGGAGAGGTCGAAGCACTTAAAGATATTAGTATGCTTAAAATGGTGCGGGCCTGAAACGAATGAACCACTTGAAGAGGCAAATGCCTAAAGAGGTTGATTGGCCTCAAGATCGTTAGTGATATAGGATATTTGGCTTATCTACTCATCATTCATATAAGGTGTTAAATTAGAGTATTTTACTCGTTGTCGTTTAATAGCTTAGGATTTTTAAGTAGCCCGTCGTCTATTCATTAGACTTATAAAATTATGCTCATTGTCAATTGATGGCTTAAAATTTTTAGGTGACTTGTCATTTATTTATTAAACTTAGAGCACTCTGCTCCCCATCAATTAATGACTTAAAACTTTTCAAATAGCTCGTCATCCTTTCTTAAGACTTATATTGTTTGTGCCTGTCACCTTTAAAAGAGTTTAAAACTTTATATCTTGTCATCCTTTCTTAAGATTAAGAGATCTAAGAATATCCTTTCCCCATCGTCCATCAGATATAGAACTTAGGGATCAGCGATTTGCGATTTACTCATCACCCATAATGTATAGGGTTTAGAGCTATTGCCTATTGAGTAATAGCCCATTAGTAAATTATTTTTGCATAGGCTGAAAATGGAAGGCATTAGTTCAACCCCAATTTATCTTTGAGTTCTCATAATCATTTCTTAAGGAGATAGAAATTAGCCTTTCATCAATGCGAGGATCGGTATACGAGTAGGACTCGAAGCTTAGTAGTTTGGTGATGTGTACTTAGAATTATCATTGAGTATTTGTTAGTAGTGGAGCTCTGATTAGTATGTAGAGCTTAGTTTGGGCTCCTAGCGATGCACCATGATACCTTGGAAGATTTTACTGGGAGAGAAATTGTATAAAATTTGCCAACGCTCTGATTATGATGGGTGACTTCCTTTTAAAAATGGAAGGACGACATGTTCTTTTCTCCTTTCCTCCTTTTTTTTTATCAATTGATCTCCCAATTTTTTCACACCTCGCACTACCACCTCCTTATTTCGCACGAGTTTGGTCCACAAAGTAAGGAATTCACATTTTAGCTCCGTTGTACATCTATTTTTTTAAAAACATGCACAAGCACTGAGGGCTTGTTCCATTCACGCGTGAAGAGCTTACGTTAGAGGTCATTAAACTCGGGTGTGTTATATAGGACAACTCTGCTCTTGTTCTGAACAGGTAGGTTTCTTCTCAACACTCCACCTACCATGTCAAATATCAGAAATTCCTCAAGGATGATAAAGCCAGTGGAATAGAGATCGACTTAACTACATTGGCACAATCCATTTACAAACAGAACTCCAATGTTGGAAGGATGGGTTCACCACATCCCATCTCGTTAACCCCATAAACTGCTTCTTGAACATCACGCAGATATGTCCCTAAGAAACCTAGCTCTAGTGTCTCTAGAACAATAAAAATCTTGAAAGAATTAGACGCTCTTGTGGCTCAGTTCATTGCTCAAGTGTTCAGCATTTGTCTTCAAACTCAGGTGGTGCTTGTCATGGCTGAATGTTTCAAGCTGCTATGGAGGGGACTGCTCGGCATCAAATATATGCAATTGGGAATGCACGTACTTGAAGTGCAACGTGGATTCAATTTGTTATTCGAGAATCAGCTGTCACACTTTATTCAAGCGCATTCGTGCGTCTAGTTTAACTCAGCGACTTCATGTGGCCTGGAGGGTGGCATGTGCTAGGTGTCTTTATGGTGCAGCAACTCACACGTGTTAGGCAAGTAGGAGCGCGAAGCTTGAACTTAATGGATAGCTCAGCTCGGCTGTCCTTCAGATCACTTGTAAAGGCTCGATTGGAGAAAGAAAAGGGCACACTCGGGCATGTTAAGTGTTAACTCCACGGGAACTGCTGCATTCATTACTCTTCTTAGCTGATTTTACTACATCTATTCAGTTGTTTGTGTACTCTAGATCCGATGCTCCATTCTCATATTGTACCTCAAAGTTACATTCATGGTTCCTTTATGACATCTTGAGTACAGAATAGCCAGATGATGCTTCTAAAGGGCCCGAATATTCTTATCACCTTGTGTCAATCCCTAATGAGAAGGCACATCATTTATCCTCGACGGCAATGGCAAGGATGCAAAATCTCCTGAGTCAAACAAATCTAGCGATCAGCTCTTGGTGCATTAGCAGATTGGTCGGCAAAGCCAGGACGAAAATATGTTGGCACTACAGGGAAATCATAGCTGGATTGTTTCGTTTAAACTACTTGATTACCTACTTGCAGTGCTGCACTGTTTCATAAAAAATATTAATAGCGGTACCATTTGTTCTGCAATTGCAAGTTTTCCCTGCTCTAGTCATTCTTAGTGCACAAGGGGAAAAGAACTCCGGTCGGCAGCTCTTCTTGCTACTTGCCTCCCCTGTTTAGCCATGCTTATTAGCGATTAAGAACAGCTAAGTCGCAAGAAGAGCAGAGCTCGAACATCCCATACTCGTGTGAATCGACTGCAACTTGATGAAACTCGGGGCATTCGTCTTGTTGCACGTGCTATGAAGCTTGGGTGATCTAGATTTATTTTGCTGCAATTGCTCAGTGACTCAGCAAGAGCTCGAGCTTCTTGTGTCAGCTCAGGATTTTCGGCTGTGCTGCTCGACCGAAATTGCAGCTCGGCTTAGATCTTTAGCTATTATTTTTAGATGGCTCGGCCGTAAGGTCGAGTTTCCTCTGTCTTGAGCTTGGACTTCGTGAGCAGATGTCGCGAGCTCGAAGTCTGAACTTAGTTTCCCATACGTCTCGGCAAGTGGAGTTGAAGCAGCTCGGCAAGTAAGAGGCCTTCGTGATGCGTAGCTCGGCACTTCATCTATTTACAACGACTAGCTCGACAAGTTTGAGAGGAACACGATATACACTATTACCAGTTGGCAGCTCAGCATCTTGGAGTTTATTGGCCATATTGTGTTAGTCATCCAATAGGAAAGCTCGGACTTGTCATATGGGGATCAATTCAAGTAATACTATGAACGGACAACTCATTTTGGAGTGCAATGACAGCTGAGATCTGCGATCTTATCTATGGTTTGACAACCGGCCTTTTAGCTCTATACCATCGAACGTCCGTGGCTACTCGGCTAAGACGTACTCAAGTGCTCGGACATGGGGAAAATGCAGCAAGGAGCTGCTCGTCTGAACTATTGGAAAGCTCTGCTTACCTCATTGTTGTCCAGTAGCATATAGGCAGCTCGGTTTTCAGCTCTCAGAAGCTCGGTGGTGGTTAGGAACAGCTCGGCCAATCTGTTGAAACATGTTGTCCTTGGCAGAACAGCTTAGACACATCAACCATGAAAGAGCTCGGCCACAAAAGAGCTCGGATCTGGGAGCTCACACTCATGCATGCTGTTGTAGCTCGGTGAGTTAGTTTGTGCGGAGCTTGGGAATTTGCCAGTTGCTATCACATGGAGCTTGGAACTGCTCTTCTTTGAATCGGATAAGCTGCAAGTTGCCCGGAAAATGCAAGCTCTCAATGTTGGTCGCTTAAATAAATGCCCGACTCAAAAGCTACTGCGGATGGTCTGTTGTTGCTCGCCGTGGATAGAAGTTGCAGTTCTCAGGTCTTCACAGGAGCTTGGACGTATTGCAGTCGTCCGCTGATGGTTACTCAGTTGAACTTTGCTATTGTTCGACAACTTTTGCCTGTGTTTGTTGAGGTTAGCTCGGATTTGTATAAGGTTTAGGACATGCTGCAGCAGCTTGGTCACTTAATTTCTGACCAAATAGCTCAGCAAAATCACTTTGCTTTTACGCGCTTTCCATACAACTCATCTCGAATTTGGACTTCCATTGCTACTCAGGCAAAATGCTTGGAGCTTGGCAATTTCTCTATAGACTGAACATGCTCCGCGTCTTGGGCTACAGCAGCTTGAACTCAAACGCATACTCACCAGAACGGCACTTTACACTCCACAGACTAGTGCGGCACTCCTTGGCTCAACACAGCAGCAAATTCAAATATCTCAGATACACACTTTAGCTTAGCTCGATTTCATAAACTTAGGTCCACCACGCCTCACATGAAGAGGGGCTCGACCTTGACTTTAGCTCTATTTTGAGCGGCTCAACCAACTGCTCATGCTGAATAATGCTTAAGCTTCATTTGATCGTCAAGGCGAACAACTTGACCCAAAAAGCACCGCTGGCCATAACAAATTTATTGCCAGTAAACTCCAATTTTTGTCTCCGCAAATCCCTTACACCACTTCACATCCAACAATCAATTGCGCTTTTGTAGACCTTTCATCTATGAATATTTCAACTGATTTCAAAAATAACTTCCCAACAAGCGATTAGTAGATGAGCAAAACTCCTAAAAATGATGAATCGAGTTATGGTTTTAGTTTTGGTTTTGGTGCTCGTTACAAGGCAACGACAACACAACAATGTTAGATATCTCTCATAAATTTTAATAATAACAAAAAGAAAGGAATACTAATAAATTGAGAAGCGTGCATGTATTTAGATAATACTTCAGAAAGCTTAAAATTACAAATTGAGTTGCATAAGTATGAAAAACTTCAAGAATGTTTCAAAGGCTTTTATAAAAAGAGTTAATACAACTTTTTTAGAAAATTATTCAAAAACTTTGAAGAAAACTAAACTGATACTCTTTAAAAGATTATTCAGACAGTTGATCAAGGAGAATAATGTTGAAAAAGTATCACAATATCAAATTCGAAGTGAACAAGACCTAGCTCTATTATATTAGGCATATTAGGAAAATACACTTAATCTTGTTTCACCTAAGATGAAATTAAGATCTATGGGGATTATATCTAAGTGAATTAGTTCTTTGGATAAATCACAAGAAAATATCTAACATTTGATAAGAATAAGATTGATTTCAAATTTTATGGGATTTCAAACTCTCAAGCTTATTTAGAATTTATTAATCAAAGTATATCTGACCGAGATAAGATTATAAGATCAAGTTTAAATTTCAAACTCTAAGATTTTCTCTAATATCTATGGATTACTCTTTAGATATTGAAATTAGATAAAATTAAGATTGAAGACAATCTTCAGCAAATTTAACCATTGGAAGTCTCCCGTATAAAAGGAGAAAAAATTCAAAATGTCGAGTATAATTCTAAGAAGAAAAATACATATACTTTATTCTCTGATTGTAGACATTCTCTACTATTTGAAAGAGTATAGAACACTTCTCAGATACTTCTTTAGAGAGTTGAACCGAAGTTGATCGTTGATCAATCTTCATTTCTGTTTTTGTGCGAAATTATTTAAGATTTATATTATTGTTCTCACTTGTAATTTGTGAACTTTATTTGTTGTTTGAGTGTTGAGAAAAATTTTATTATACTATGTAGATCTGTAATTAGTATAGATTATAGAGAGACTAGATAGGTAGAATAAAGAGTTGTTGAGACAAAGTATAGTTGATATCTATAAACTTCTCATGATTTTGATTTAGTGGATTAAGTAAACAGTATCGGTGAAATAGATCGGGTCCTCAACAATGGGGTTGGAAGAAAACAGTAAACAGAAGGCTGAAGTTTTATAAATCTTGAGCCTGATGTTCTTTTCCTTTTCTCTTCTAGTTTGTGCTATTTAATTGTGTTATTTGCGTTGAATTATTAAAGTATCACTATCCACCAATTTAAGTTATTAAGAGGGATAATTTTATTTTATATCGAAAAAGTTTCAAAAATTTTTAAAGATATCAATTCTCCATACTCACCCTCCCCCCAATATCTTATACGGGACTAACAACTAGTATCGGTGCCTTACTTTAATATCATCTAAAGTTTAAGATCATAGGTGAACCAAGTAGTAGTTTAACAGTTTAGCCTGGCAAAACACCATTTTTTTATGAAACTAACTTTTCTTATTGAAAATTTAGGATGAAGACTCATATAAAGGTATCAGACTATCAAGCTTGGCAAATCACCTCAACAAGAGATCTCAAAGTTTTAATAATTATTACATCAAATGATGATATCACCAAAGCTAAGCTTAATTCAAAGGCTAAGAATTTACTTTTGAGCACTATTGCACAATCAGAATTCTATCTAATTACTTTTTGTAATACAGCTAAAGATATTTGGAACACCTTAGTGTAAACCTATGAAGGCATGAAAATAATCAAGGACACAAGAATCAACTTAATGGTTCAACAATATGAAACCTTTTGAATCCTTTCTAGTGAAAAAATCAAAGACTCCTTAAATAGATTCAGCATCATAACTAATGAATTGTCTTCTCTTAGTAAAACGATTAGCAATACAAATATGGTGCACAAAATGCTAACGATCTTTCCCAAGATCTAAAATGCAAAAAAACTACCATAGAAAAAACTTGTGATCTGAAGAAACTAACCTTAAGTTAATTGCATAAGAAACTTATGGCATATGAAATTGACCTTTTCAAATCAAAGAGTACTTCATATGATACAAAGAAAAAGGTTGTAGCTTTGAAAGCCAAAGAAACAAATGTTGACTCTGAAGAAGAAAATTCATCTGAGAAAGAAGACGAGGATATGACACTTCTATCTAGAAAACTCAACAAATGGCTAAAGAAAAAAAGTAAGAAAACCTTTATTAAAAGATTTTCTCCTGATAAAAACTGATCTAATGATACAAGAAAGGCAATCAAGGAAAAGGAAGAGAAAAAGTTCAAAAAGGAAATTGTATACTATGAATACAAAAAAGCCAAGACATATTAAGTATGAATGGCCGGTGTTAATCAAGAAGATGGAGAAAATTAAAAAGAAACACAAATCTCTAATGGTTACATGGAGTAGTTTGGAAGATTCAGAAATTGGGTAAGAGAGTTTAGAAGAATGTAAAGAAGCACATATGTATCTTATGGAACTCTCTGAGATAGATTCTAAAACTGATTCAGATTCTAACATAAAAGTACTTGATGATATGTATATTGAAATCAACAAATTGCTTAAAGCTCTTTCTATGTCAAATGACAAAATCTCTAAGCTTGAATATGAAGTGAAGACGTTAAAAAATGAAAAACAAGCTCTCAATCGAACAAATCAATTGTTGGCAGATGAAAATGATTTTTTGAAAAATGATTTGAAAGTATTACATGTTGCTCATGAAGCTTTAGTCAATGAAAATCTTATTCTAAAGGAAGAAATTAAAAACTTGAAAAATCGTATGGAAAATTTATCTAAGTCAATCAAAAACATGTTCTAAAAGTTTGATGAAAGTAATAAGAAGTTATAAATGTTAATTTCTAATCAAAGAATGGATAATTCAAAATTTAGATTAGGTTTTGAATTTAGAAAAACATCTAAAACGAAGAGAGAAATAGTATTTGTTAAACTAAAAGATGAAAATCAAGAAACAGTTAAAGAAAAGGACAAAGGCAAAATGATTGAACTTGTTAGAAGGTACAATAGATATTAATCTCAAAACAACAATAAGTATCCTTTCAGAAAGGTACAACAAAAGATTAAATAGAGGGTATGTCAAAAAGGATTCGAGTCAAAGGGAAGTGGTAAGTAATAGGTATATTGAGTAAAAACCTTATGCTTGTTTTCTATGTAATAAATTAGGACACAAAGAAATATTGTTTTTACAAAAAATACAAGCTCAGCAATAATTAAGGTCCAATTCAAAAGTCAAGTTTAAATTTTCATGAACCCAAGCTTTGCTGAGTTTATAAACAAACTTGATTGTTTTGTAATATGTGTAGGAACACGAAGCCAAGTTAAAAAGAATATGGTATCTTGATAATGAATACTCGAGACACATGACAAGTAATGTTTCATTGTTCATAAACTTAAAATGAAAGGAAGATGGATATGTGAAATTTGGTAACAATAGTAAAGGTAAAATAATCGTGATAGGTACAATTGGCTTGGCACCTAATGTTGATAATGTTTTTTAGTAAAATAAGTCGAAGGCCCAATCTAATAATATTAAGGCTTAAGCCCAACTCCTTCGGCCCATCTGTATATATGTATCAAACCACCTACTATAAATACAAAACAAAACTCCCAAGTAAGAGGACCCCCCCATCTTCCATTCTCTTACTCCTTATAACACTTAACAATTCTATTAACAGTACAAGAGGGCTGACTTAAGTATTGGAGCAGCTATGCCGCCGGAGTACCCTCTGACACCCCCCATAGCCATTTTCTCATCTTATAGGTGTTCTCACATTGGAACGAAAATCGATTGACAACAATTGGTGCCATTTATAGGAATCACATGATCATGGTTAAAAGCTACGATTTTTCATAATTCTCTAAAATTTTATAATCTAGGAAATTTGTTTGTATGCTACTATTTTATCTTAACTTCTGGGATTTCATATTTTTCTTTTGCTTAAAATCTACATACCGACATCTCTGTGCTTTATATTTTGATGATTGTTAGATATTTTGATCTGAATGTGCGATTTTGTTGAACCGTTTATTTCTTTGTCACTTAAAGTTTACTATGCGAGCAATTTGAAAAACCGTTGCATGACTACCTTCTGATAGACTTCGAAGAAACATAGATTTCTTTCCGTGAATGATCCTTATATAAGGATACAAATTTCTTTAATAGACTTTTATTCTCTTTTGATGTTTTCCGATAAAAGATGAATTAATGATGAAATGATACAGGCACAATGCTGTGATATGCCAAAAATGTTGCAGCAACTTTGCGTTTGCAGTAATTATACATTAGATCTAATGTGGAGCAAAGAACTAATTGATTAAGAAAGATATAACCTTGTCCAGCGAAAGGGGGAAGGGGCAACTGTGTTATTGAAAATTTGAGAGCTAGCCAACAACCACCACCGAACGGTTATCACCAAGGTGTTTATGGCTGCTAATGTTTTAATATGAACAAGCGTTGTTTAGAGCAAGCAATTATCTTATTATTCAATGCTGGCTTACACTTAGGAAGTTGGAAATCACCTTAGTAACCACCATCACCTAGTCCGTAACCGTCACTTATGAATTTGCATAGTTGTGTAATCGCAACGACATTTAGGGATGAATTATAACCGTTATCATCTAATCTTTGTCTCTCAAAGACCAACATAGTTGGGAAAAATTCTTACTTGGAGAAAAACTACCTGCAAGGGCAAAGATGTAGAAACCATTAATTTCAAGTAGCTGGTCGCCGAGGCATTCCTTGACTTGAAGAATGTGAAGCAAGGACTAAGAGCAACTTAAAGTATCTTTATATAAATGTCACAACACAAGTTGTTATCTCTACAAACAACAAGGCCGTTGGCTGTAGTTATTCATTTTTTACTCAAATTGGTTCGTGGCTGGCTATTCGTAGACAAGCATTTGATGAACAGCAGCAGCTTGATGCAGATTTCTATTCATTTCTAGCTAAGCCATTCCATTAAGTTATTGCTTGAACAAAAGCAGAGTAACACCCTATATGCCAAAGCTGCAATATATCAGCAACCAAAGCTAACCAAAGTTTGTTTGCAGCCATCATCGATTAATATCCTATTGGCTAAGTTAAAGCCTGACAATATCGAGTGCCTTTACTATGTTTACAAGTAGCCCTCTGTCGAGCCACTGGGATTCATGATGCCAAGAAACATTGACGCCGAGCAATTTCTATCAGCTTACAACAATGGCCAAGAAGCAGAACTTGTATAGAAGACCGAGCTTTGCCAATCAATACAAAAGTCGAGTCAAACTTATTCCTCCAAGATTGGTTGTCGAGCTCCATGTGCCGAGCTTACTTGTCCTTTCATCAATACTAATGCCGAGCTGCATAACGTGTGTAAGGTTCCTAAAGAAATTGCCGAGCAAAAATTTAGTTGGAATTACTATATTGTCACAACCATGTTGCGACACCTTTACTGAACTACTACGCTCATCGCAATTCTTGTTGAACTCCCCTATTGGTTTTATAAGTTTATTACAAGAAGCTCCGAACACCTTTGTTAAAATCCATGTTCCAAGCTACTAAGCTCTTTAATACTTAGTCAACGTTTGAACTATCTCAACAGTCCATAGCTAAGCAATTTACGTGCCGAACAAAACCTGCTAAGTATAAAAATGAGTACTTCCATGGTCGAATGCCGAGAGCAATTTATTTAAGCTGTTTCTTAACTAAGCCAAGCTTCAATTTGTGCTAAGCAACTACCCATCTACATATTGAGCTATTGTCGTTGAGAAGCCGATTGCTGATTGAATTCAATGGTCGTGTAGCATAATACTAAACCAAGCAACTTTGACATATTTACGAGCTAAGTACTCCTTGCTAGTCAATCTATGGCACAAGTCTGAGTTCAAGCCCTGTGCCAAATAGCCGAGAAGTTTTGGCCAAGCTGCTCACTTTGCCAAATGAAAGCTCCAATGCCCAGTACTGCATGGAAAATCTAGATGCTATACGATATGCACTTCGTACTCCATAACGAATTAGCTGCCGTTTTCGAGCTCATTGTCAAGCTCTTTTTTGCTAAGACCAGTCTATGCTAAGATCTTCACTACAACAATCAAGTCGAGAAACTACCATTAACATATTTCGAGCAAATTCTAAGCTTCTCCAAAGCAATTTCGAGCTCTAGAGCAACAGACTTGTTGAGTTGTTTTGAATGATTGCTAAGCTATTAATTCTTGGAACTTCTGAACAAGACTTGTTTAATGCTCGACAGCTAAGTTTCATGGGCAACATATTGAATAGCAGGGCCAAGAACTTCACTGACTGAGCTCAATGTCTAGCAACATTGAATTTATTCCCTCTTCTTTGTGAGTTGGCCAAGATTTAATCAAACTCTAAGCACTTGAATGACCAACAAGCTCAAACACTAGTGCATAGCAGATAAGAATCGAGCTCCTCAAGCACAAAGGCCTAGTAACTCTCCAACATCTGTAAATCCCGAACTAATTTAGAGTTATTCATAGCCTAAGCTTGCTGAACACATCAATGGACCAAAGTCCGAGCTTACTGAACACATCAATGGACACTGAAGGTTTACTTTAAATTTATCCAATGAAACTTAAGTTCCTATTTGAGTTGAGGAAGAAAAGCTTGTGTTTGATGCAATTAACCAATAAGACAAACAAATATGTGTTTTCAAGGAAAACGAAGAACGTAAGCGACCAAGTCCATATGTTGAAGTATTCGTGTGAACTTCAAACTTAGCAAAGCTTCAATCACTACAAGTTGAACTCCATCCGCACACTTCACTACCAAACTTAAAACCCACTCATATGCTCACTCTTATTGATAAAAGATGAGCAAAACTCCATTACTGATATTTATGATTCGTTCAATCATTTATTTTTATTATGTGCTTATATTGTGCCTTGTGCTAGTCACTTGTCAGCATTTACCCATGATCCATGGATTTTGTATTAAATTATATTTATCGATATGTTGATCTATGATATGAACTTTTCAATAAGTCTAATAATGAGAAGTGACGACCATTCAGCACTTGTAACAACTTATTCAGTACTTTACAAACTTCCTTTTACCTCCTTTGAAGACCAATATGGAAACTCAAAACAAATAAGGGCTAAAGAAACGCCTTCTACCTTAAGCCCATGTGAACATAATTCACTAATGGGCTAATACTTAATAGCTCTAAGCCCTGCACACTACAGATGACGAGCAAATCATAAAATGCTAATCCTTACATCCTATATTTGATCGATGATGGGAAAGGGACACTTACGAATCTCTAAGTCCAGAAATGAGCTCAAATGATGAGACATAAAGCTTAAGTCTAAGTTACAAATGACAAGCTATTTAAAAACCCTAAGCTATTAAATGATGTCGAGTTAAATGCTTTAATCCAACACTTTGTAAGGACAATGAATAGATAAGCAAAAGTCTTATACTTTAATGAACTAAAGGCTAACTAGTTTATCTTACAACTCTACTTAGTATAGGTCATGCTCAGCTCGCACGACCTACATGCTTTCCTTGTCTCTTTAGGCACTTTAGTCTCATCAAGCCTTTACCTCTTCAGGCCCTCACCTCTTCAAGCGCTTTAGTCTCATCAGGCCTTCGCCTCTTCAAGCGCACCAGCCTCTTTAGGCCTCCAGCCTTTTCAAGCACATTAGTCTAGGCGCTCTACCCTCTTCAAGTCTTCACTTTTTAGAGCATAACCAATATTTATAAGTGCTTTGGCCACTCCCACCTCTTGCCTCCTTAGGCTTTTGCTTTTTTAGACCCTTGCACCATCTTGGTCTTACTAAAACCTCTATTATAAACTTTTACAAAGTTTCAACAAAATTGACCTATTTGAATACTCACTTTGTTGAACCAATCATCAAAGAGAGTAGGGGGCAAATGTTAATAGTGTTTTTTAGTAAAATAAGTCAAAGGCCTATTACAATAATATCGAGGCTTAAGCCTAACTCCTTCAGCTCATCTGTATATACGTATCCAACCACCTACTATAAATATAAAACAAGACTCTCGATAAGGGGACCCCCTTTTTAATTCTCTTACTGCTTATAACACTTGACAATTCTATTGACAAGATAAGAGGATTGACTTAGGCATCAGAGTGGCCGCATTAAAGTATCCTCTGGCATTCCCTATAGTCTTTTTCTTGTTTTGTAAGTGTTCTTACATTAGAACAAAAATCAACCGACAACACCTAATACAATTGAAAATGTATTATTGGTTAAAGGATTGAAATATAACTTGTCAAGTATAAGTTAGTTGCATGACAAAGGATATAGAATAATATTTGAACATGACAAATGTATTGGGTTTAATAAGGATGGACTTAAGTTGTTTGAAGGGATTAGAAAGAAGAACATTTATTTAATTAAACTATCAGAAGTATCATTTGAAAGTTACTTTATATCTGTAAATGATAACAATATACTTTGGTACAAAAAGTTAGGATACGTAAATTTTCAACAACTCAAGAATTTATCTAAAAAGAACTTAATTAAAGGCTTACCAAAATTACATGCTCATGAAAATAATCATTATGTTGCTTGTCTTAAGAATAAAATGAGTTCATCATCACATAAGAGTAAGAAAGCTATACTACTCAAAAACCTTTAACGTTATTATATTTAGATCTCTTTAGTCCAACCCATACTCTAAGTCTTGGAAAAAAATAAGCATGAACTTATCATAGTAGATGATTTCTCTAGATTTACTTAGATCTTATTCTTACATCATAAAAGTGATGCATTTAAAAGCTTTGAAATATTTTCCAAAAGAGTTCAAAATAAAAAAGGCATTTCTATCATTAGTTTACAAATTGATCATGGAACAAAATTTGAAAATTCAGATTTTATCTCGTTTTGTGAAGAAAAGGGCATCACTCATAACTTTTCAACACCTTATACTCCATAACAAAGTAGAATAGTTGGATGCAAAAACAGAACTATTGAAGAAATGACAAGAACACTACTTAATGAAAGTAGTATAGCAGATCATTTTTGGGCTGAAGCAGCATCAATAACTTGTTACATCATCATTCAAGTATATGTTAGGCTTTTGGCAAATAAAACTACTTATGAGATTTACAAAGGTAGAAAATCAACTGTTTCATATTTTCACACATTTGGTTGTAAGTGTTTTGTAAAGAAAACAGGAAAGATATTGGGAAAGTTTGAAAAGAAAGCTGATGAAGTCATCTTTCTGAGATACCCTATGAACTCAAAGGCTTATTAAGTATACAATAAAGAAACAAAAGTGGTGGAGGAATAAATAAATGTCAAGTTTATAGAAGAAAAAGTCAATGAAGAATCAGATGATGAACTTCCAATTGCCTCGAATAAAAAGAATCCTATACAACTTGATTCAGAAGGTAAGTGATAACCTCCTTCAAACGGAACATTGGAAACTTTAAGAATGCCTAATGTGTCTAAAAAAGAACTAAAATCAAAAAGTTCTTTAGAAACTAATACCAGGTTTGTTGAAACACATCCAGAAGGTAAGTTGGAAGGTTTTGAACACTTTCACACACTACCATCAACTCTTAAATTTAAAATTGATCATCCTTCTGAACTTATAATTGGTAATGTTAGATCTAGAATAAAAACAATATCAAGCTTACAAAATTTTGAAAATCATTTTGCTTTAATATCTAAAATTGAACCTCATTTAGATGAGGAAGCTTTAAATGATAATAATTGGATCTTAATTATGTAAGAAGAACTTAGTCAATTCCAAAGAAGTCAAGCTTGGAATTTAGTTCCAAAACCTAAGGATAAGTCAATCATAGGCACTAAGTGAGTTTTTAAGAATAAAATGGATGAACGTGGAAAAATAGTAGGAATTAAAGCTCATTTAGTCGCTAAAGGTTATTCTTAAGAAAAGGAATAGACTATGATGAAACTTATACTCCTGTGGCTAGGTTAAAAGCCATAAGATTACCATTTGCATTTGCTTGTTTGAAAATTTTCAAATTATATCATATGGATGTCAAAAGTGCTTTTTTGAATTATTTTATAAAAAAAAAAGTTTATGTTGAACAACCCTCTAGGTTTAAAGATTCTTTCAAATCAGATCGTGTATATAAATTGAAAAAAGCATTATATGGACTCAAATAGGCTCTCCATACTTGATACAAGAGATTAAGTCAATTCTTAATTAAAAATGACTTTCAAAGGAGAAAGGTAAATACTACACTATTCATAAAACATCATGGAAAAAATATGTTAGTTGTACAGATTCGTGTTGATGACATTGTTTTTGGTGTAATTAATGAAAAATATCGTCAAGAGTTTTCAAGCTTAATGCAAGCCAAATTTGAGATGTCATTCATAGGAGAACTAAACTTCTTCTTGAGATTACAAATCAAACAATCAGATAATGGAATATTTATTTATCAAGAGAAGCACACTAGACAAATTCTAAAGAAATTTGATTTTGAGAACACTAAGGATTCTTCAATTCTTATGAGTACCTCAACTAAGCTTGACATCATAGGTAATGGTAAAAAGGTAAATGAAAAATTATATCGAAGCTTAATTAGATCTTTACTATACTTAATAGCTTCACGTCCCAATATTTTGGTTAGTACTGGTGTGTGTGCTAGATTTCAAAGTTCACTAACAGAAACATACTTAGCTACAATTAAAAAGATCTTTAAATATATAAAAAGCACTGCAAAATTAGGCATTTGGTATCTTAAGATTCAAATTTTTGATCTCATAAGATATTCAGATGCAGATTATGCAAATTGTAAAGTGGATAGGAAGAGCACTTCAGGTACTTGCCAGTTCTTAGGGGATAAGCTAATTTCTTAGTCTTCTAAGAAATACAACTCTGTTGCCCTTTCAATTGTAGAAATTAAATATGTATCTATTGGAAATTACTGTACTTAAATATTTTGGTTAAAACAACAATTAAATAACTATGTGATAAAGTATAAAAATATACCCATAAAATGTGACAGTACTAGTGCTATTAATTTGATAAAAAAAATGCTATTAATTTGATAAAAAAATCCGGTTCATCACTCAAGGTCAAAACACATAAAAATAAGGCATCATTTCATTCATGATCATTTTGCAAATAATGATGTAAGTGTTGATTTTATATCAACTGAATATGAATTTGCTCATATATTTATAAAACCTTTAGATAAATTAAGGTTTGAATTTATTTGTAATGAAATTAGCGCACATAATCCCTTTTACTAGCATGGAGAATATTTAATTAATTCCTCTATAGCTAAAAATCAATGATACGTGTAGAAAAATTTCAATTAGTTATTTAATCCAAATGTAAGTATTCTTTTTCCAGATCGTGTGTGCTGCACAAGGAAATGTACTTATTGGGTCTTTAAAAATCTTTAGTAGGTCTTAAAGTGTCTTAGATGTGGATCCAAAAAATCTGGCCACATTCGTGCAAAGATAAGCACTACTTGATTTGTCAGTTATTTTCTCTCCAAGTATAAATATTTTCTTCTTTCCTCTTCTTCTCATTTCTTCAAACCCTTCATCTTCTCACTTACCTTTTCTCTCTTAAGAAATCATGACTCTTAGAAAATTAACCTGCATTACTACCAAAGGAACCAAAACTATAGCTCCAAATAATCCAAATAACCTTATTGATCTCATTGAGGAAGAGACTAACATCACCAACCCTCTAGAACCACAACCCATTTCACTTACTGAACCTCATCAAGAATCTTTTAAGAAAACCCAAACCTTAGAACTATGTGATGAACCCTTATAAGAACCTGTCTAGGAAGTGAACCAAAAGAATGGTTCTAATCAACATTCTAAACTAGTCCAAGAAGTCGCTTAGAAGAATACTGAAGATATGCAAGAGTCTAATTCATCTTCTTCATCTAAAGGAGTTGCCGAATCTAAAGAGTCTGGTTCTCCAAAAAAGCCATCTGAAGAAAAATCTAGAATTGAAAAGGATCTCCCTGAACAACTTCTTGAACCCAAACACAAGAAGACTCCTCATAAGACCAAGACTTCATATCCTGTGAAGAAGATTTCAAACTCTACTCCTTAAGTTGCATAGAAATCTCAAAAAGTCATGATCACAAAACCCCCTTCCAAACAAAAGGACAAACCAAAGAAAAGATATACTGTGAAAAGTAAAAATCTATCCATCAAAGAATCTTTTTATTTGGATTTGGAATTCTTTGAGAAAAATGGTTTTTACCAGAAGGAGTATGTGAATGTGTTAGGATTGAATACCTTAGCAAATATGAGAGGTATTGTATATGGAGAACTAATAGATGAATTTTACAGAAAGCTGGATAGAAAAGATAAAAAAGTATGGAATTCTATAGTGTTGAATCAAAAGGTAGAAATTTCAAAAAAAGATATCCTAAAGTGCTTCAACAATAAGGAAATTTGAGAAGATAAAAATATAGTACAAATGACTAAGGAAAATGTTTTTATTGAATTGAATGGTGAAATTGAGTTAGGTGTTAGCATAGATATTTTTAACACTAAGTTTGAGTTGTTAGTTTGAATTTTGCATAAGTATGTTAATACATTTATGCTAGCTAGAAGGGATAGTGCAACTTCTGTGACAAGGGAACATGCATTGATTGTATTAGCCATGTTAGGCAAAAGAAAAGTGGATGTAGTGAAATTAATGATGTGGCACATATGGAAAAATTTAGATGTTAAGCCATATGGAAGTCTATTGATGACTCTGTTCAAATTCAAGAAACTGAAAATTATAGCAGAAGCAAATTGTCCTTACTATCCTACTAGACTAGGATAGAAAATCTTTAAGCAGATGGGGATTTATGTGAATGCCAAACTTTAGCATTCTCACAATGGGGGAATTTATGTTCACCCTTCCAACATTAGAAAGAAGGTGCTTACTGTTGAAGAGAAGGATGGTGGAAAGAAAAGAAAGAGAGGTAAGGAACCAACTATAGAAGAACAAAAGAAGAAAGGCAAATTAGTCAGGAAGATTGGTGGGATCAAATTAGAGAAGTAATTAGATCACCTTATAGAGTAAGGAGAAAGTTTTATATTTGTTGAGCAAATATCTAAGGGAATCAAGGAAGTTCTTAGAAAGCTTGTGAAAGATCAGCTTATATGTATGAAGGACTTATTTAAAGTCTGGGTCAAAGAAATAGTAACTGAATCTAAAGTTGATAAAGAAGCTCATCTTGCTGATCCACCATATGAATTCCCTGATCAAATTCAACCTACTATTCCTCTAGTTGAACCAATTGTTCCTAAATCAAATCCCTAATTTACAGCAATTAAACCTCACTTCCTTGTGATTACTCCATAACCTACTAATCAAACTGATCTACTACCTATTCATGCATTTAACAAAACTCCAATCATCTCCCCACAATCTTTATAACCTAAGGATCCACCCTCATAAACTCCAGTACTTTCAATTGAAACTCTTATTCTTAACCCAAATGAACAGACCACTCTAAAAGGAAACACAAAAACTCTTTCTATTGGTTTTAACAAAGATAATAGTGCGTTTGTTCAAGCTTTGTCCATACTAATTTCTATCAAACAAAAAGAACCAACTTCCACTGTGAAGAAATCATCTGAAGTTACTCCTTCTCCTAACAAGACAGTTCCAACATATTCTAGAAGAACAAAGCTTTGTGCTTGGAAGAAAACAAAGAGAAATCATAAATAATTTTTCTTGTTCTAGTGTTTTGTTCTCTCTTTTTGTTAATTTATTTTTTCTCAATTAAACTCCAGTTATAGTTTAATCTTTTGGACTTAGCTGTATGCTTTCCGTTCATCGATGAAGCCATTCTTAATTCTACATATATTGTCTAATTATGAATATTAAAGGGGAGTTAATAAATAGCCTTTGATGATAACAAAAAAGGTAGAGAAAAACAAAAAAAAAAAAACATTTATGTACTGCACAACATGATAATCATGATAGTATGGCAAAGTAATTCTCATTGTTTGTGAATAATATTTCATCTTTGCTGTTTATTGGACATTGATTCGATTTGCTTTATGTTTTTAGATTTATAAGTGCTTTTGCTATCATAAAAAAAGGGGAGAATGTTAGATATCTCTCATGAATTTTGATGATAATAGAAAGAGAGGAATGCTAATAAACTGACATGTGTATAGGTATTTAGATAGTACTTTAGAAAGCCTCAAATTGCAAATTGAGTTGCATAGGTATGAAAAACTTCAAAGGCTTTTATAAGAAGAGATAGTACAAGTACTTTAAAAAATTATTTAGAGACTTTGAAGAAAAGTAAACCGATACTCTTCAGAAGGTTATTCAAATAGTTAATCAAGAAGAATAATTTTGAAAAAATATCACAATATTATATTTGAAGTGAACAAGACCTAGCTCCACTAGATTGAGTGTATTAGAAAAAAATACTTAATCCCATTTCATTTAAGATGGAATTAAGATTCATAGGGATTATATCTAAGCAAATTAGTTCTTTGGATAAATCACAAAAAAATATCTAATGTTAGATAAGGATAAGGTTGATTTCGAATTTCATGGGATTTAAATTTCAAATCTCAAGCTTATCTGAAATTTACTTATCAAAGTAAATCTGACTAAAATAAGGTTAGAAGATCAAGTTTAAATTTCAAAATCTAAGATTTTCTCTAAAATTTCAATGGATTACTCTTTAAACGTTGAAATTGGATAAAATTAGGATTGAAGATAATTCTTAACAAATTTACCTGTTAGAAGACTTTAGTATAAAAGGAGAAAGGATTCAAAATGTTAGCTACAATTTTGAGAAGAAAAATACATATTCTTTATACTCTAGTCGTAGACATTCTCTACTGTTTGAAAGAGTACAAAACGCCGATCAGATACTTATTTGGATAGTTGAACCAAAGCTGATCATTCATCAATCTTCATTTCTATTTTTGTGAGAAATTATTTGAGATTTGTATTATTGTTCTCACTTGTAATTTGTAACCTTTATTTGTTGTTTAAGTATTGAGAGAAGTTTGATTATACTTTGTAAATCTATAATTAGCATAAATTGTAAAGAGGCTAGATAGATAGAGCAGAAAGTTGTTGAGGCCAAGTGTGGCTGATATCTATAAACTTCTCATGATTTTGATTTGGTAAATCAAGTAGAACGACACCGTTGAAGTAGACTAAGTCTCCAACAATAGAGTTGAAAGAGAGTAATAGGTAGAATGCCAAAACACTATAAATCCTAAACCTAATACTCTCCTCCTTATCTCTTTTAGTTTGCGCTATTTAATTATGTTTTTTACATTGAATTATTAAAGTATCACTTTTCACCACTTCAAGTTATTAAGAGGAATAATTTTATTTTACATAAGAAAAGTTTCAAAACATTTTAATGATATCAATTCAAAGCCCTCCCCCCCTATACCCTTAATATCTTATACAGGACCAACAAACAATAACCTCATCTTCCAATTTCTCTTCCCTTCTTTAAAACTAACCATCATATAACTTGTGTTCTGCGTTAGGAAGTTCTGAAGAGGCTAAAAGCAAAAATTTTACTTCCATATACATGACATAATGCAACCATTATCTTACCTCCAAAGTTTAAATTGTCTTTAATGGGATTTGATACTCTTCAAAGTGTGACATAATGGCAGTTAACAAAGGCAGTTTATAATTTTTATAGTGCTAGTGAATGTTAAAAGATAAAATAATTGTATGTTAAAGTGATCACCAACTCAAATCAAAACATTGACAATCATTAGAATATGTAAAAGAGAAGCATCAATATCTGGATTTAAAGTAAGAAGAGAAAGGAACCTCCACGAGTTGAAACAAATCAACAAACTATGAAAGTATCTATCTCAATCTCAAATAAAAAAATGGAGAAAAGCAATCATACCTAACCAGACTTAGAAATTTATGCAAAAAGAGCAAATGTTCTACTAGGTGATTCTAATAAAGCCCTGAAAATCGTGGTGGTGGATTCCATGTTTTCGGTAGAGGATACTAATTGTTGATGGTGGTTTTTCATTCAAATATGCATTTACCTACAAAACAACAAACGGCTATAGGGGGCGCCAGAGGGTACTCTGGTACAGCTACTCCAATGCCTAAGTCTAACCATTTATAAAGAACAAAATTGTAAAGTAACATAAGAAAGAAGAGAATAAGAAGTGGGATCCTTAACCTACGAGTCTTCTCTCATATTTATAGTAAGTGAGTAGATATGTGTACCAAGATTGGGCCCTTAAAGCTAGGCTTAAGTTGTGAGTTGATTAATATAAGCTCACGACATAGTAATTAAAAAAGCCTAATCAATACTTACTTTTAAGATAAAAGGAATTTTTAAAATATATTTTGTCTATTGGAAAATAATATCTTAAAATGTTACTTATATAAAACTGAACAAACTAAAAGATGGATAAGTTTAAGAAATCCTTTGTTGATATAAAAAATGTCGAATACAAGTCTATCAACATGAAACCACTAAAGGCCTAAAACCATGATGTTCTAACATAAAAGAAAGGGAGAAAAAATACAAAGAGTAGATAGGAGATCTATATTCCAAAAATACATGCACATCCCCTCATTGCCTTAGACACAAGCTAATCAATGCTTGTGTTGACTATTCTATTAATCAACAAAAAAGAACAATCATCAAATCATAGCTTAAGATCATAAATATCTTCAACAATGAAACTAATACTTGTATAAAAAATCTTCTTCTAGTCATGATCCATCATCATTAATATTTACAAAACCATCCTTAGGAGAAATCTAAGTAGTTAGATTTGGATTAAGTTAATGCATTTAGAGAAGCTGACCTCTATTTGCACCAAAACATGAAAACTGCAAGAGATAATTTTGAATTCTTTTAAGAACATTCCTAAGATTAGGCTCTTTATCATTGAATACTTACTCACATTTATGGTTCCAAATAAACTAAATACAGAAAGCTCAAAGCAATGAGGATGATCTTTTGGTCACAATATTGAAATTTTAAAGCATTCCAAACATCTAAGAATCACTTGTTAACTTGGTAATTTTATTTAATTCAATTTTCTAACACAATATCCCAAACTAAACATACACGATCCATTCATATTGTAGGAAGCATAATTGTTAGAATCACAAGTCAAAAGTACAATTCTACGAGTTTATAATTTTATAATGTTTTTTAGTTAAAATGAATGTCAAATTATTTATATGTAGACTTTTGATATTTATATGTAGACTTTTAGTAAAATTACGAACTTTTATATACAATTCTACCGATTTTGTACGATTCTATAAATTTAAATAAACAGTAAAATCATGATCTTAACAACCATTAGGAAGATGTGATCAACAGTTTCATCAAACTTACAAAAATCACATTTTGCATTTTCACGTATCTTCTTCCACAAAAGTTGGCATTTAAGCTCAAATGATTATTGCAGCTGTTAGGTTTTATAGATTAGAAAGAACACAACAAAAATAAAAAAAAAATTACTATAAAACTTATCCTAGGATCCATATGTAACATGCAATAAAAATATACGTCAATAAAAGATTGTAAAATTGCTTTTTTTTTAATAAGAAGTACCATTTCCTTTTAGGGATGGAGTTCAATTGCGATTTGAATTCGATTTGTTGTTTTCAAAATGTGTTCACCACAGGACTCCAAACATAGTCCCTCTAGCGATATTCACATACACATTAACAAGAATAAATTCTAACCCTTTATATTGCTAGATAACTTGGATTAGAATTAGAAAAACTATAAAGCAAAATGTTATATCCTCTCTTTTACATTTTCGTTAAGGGTTTTTTTAAATAAAAAATCATCTAACTTACTTTTTGCCCTTTTTCTCATTTTAAACATTAACTAAAACTAATGAAAGAGACTTTTCATTCCATGAACCTTTTAACTGCTACAATCTTTTAATTACATAACAATTAAACATGGAATTAATGGCAAACAACTTTTCAATTGCAATTGAATATAAAATTAATAAATTCCATATCATTTCAATTATCATGAACTTTCAACAGCAATTGAATATGGAATTAATAAATTCCATCTACATATATACAAAAAGACAATAATAAAATATATAACTTTTAAAAGATACTTAATCACAAATATATTTTATGTGGTAAAATAAATTACTTCCAATTTATTATTTTGAATCAATTTATTTTAGCTTCGAAATAAATATTGACAAATTTAGTATTCATTAAAGTTTCTTATAAAAAACTTTATTCCTGTTAATCATGTTATAGTATACAACTCTCTAAGTTTCTATACACGAAGGTAATGTCTATTTAAACACAAACCAAAGTAATTGTCTAGCAACAATTATTAGTCATCCAATGTAATAGAAAAAGTATGAATGAGAAACCACTATGAACCAATTACTATGTAATTCTCTTTTCACTAAATGATATCCCAATTAAACCATTACATGTCATGTCATCAATGTTTAGTCATTTTACTTGGTTTATAAGATAAAATAAACTTAATAATACTTGATATGGTCACAAGCTTATAAGTTACTATTATCTTAATAAAGTAACCTTAAATATCGACTCCCTAATCTAAAAGAGCAATGAATTCTATCTTGACTCATTACTATGCTCTTTATATTTTATGTTGTACCCAATAACCATATTATTTATAATCTAAATAAAGACTGTGTTTAAGGGCATCAAAGCACAACATTCCATATATATAAGATACATCAAAGTCTCAAGTCTAGGGATTATTTATGTACGTTCATATAAAGAAAAGATCAATGATATTAAACAAGTGGTATCCTCTATTAGCAAGCCGTGTTTAATGTATCCACTTAACTTTAGATATCCACTTGTATAACTTGGATATCTTTCCCTCGGTTTAGTGACAATGACCTTAGTTATACAACGTGTTGGTCTAAATATATATGTTTTCTCTAAATATTTATCCGATCAAGAATAACTTTTAAATAATACGATGTCATGAAATCTCACTGATAATACATATTTATTATAATTCTATACATATTCTAATTATCTATGAAATTTTATTATAAAATATATACTAGCAAAAAAAGTATATAAATACAATAAATACTTACCTTTTTATAAATAATATTCATAAATACATCAAAAGTGTCTTGGCATATTGTACACAAATTACAACAGTAGCTCCTCCATAAAAAGTGCTCAAATTTCAATTTACAATCCACAACCCAAAAGTAAGCTTCAATTAGTATAAATAGGGATTTAAGAATGCATTGGATCATGAAGCATCACTTGAAAAGCTTCCCATAAGCTCTCTCTTTCACTTTCTCTCTCTAATAAAGGTTAACACAACCCGATCCCGAAGTACATCTATCAGCATAGCGCAACAAGATAAAGATTGGACCCTTAATAGAATTTATAGTTGGAAACAATGAAAAAAAAATATTTTTAGGTCTTTAATATAAGTATAAACGAAAATAAAGGGATATGAATAGTTGGTTATTAAATATCATGCACTACTAACAAGTCAAAATGGGTTTGACTAATTTTTAAAGATGATATGATGCACAAATTTAGAAACTAATTGATGTTAGAAAAATTCACCATATGATGCATGGAAAATCCAATAACAAAATATTAATTAAACTATCAATATGATGTATGATAGTCTAATTAACAGAAAATAACGAACATCACAATTCTATATAATAGAATTGATAAGTTCATGAGGAAGAATGCAATTTGAAACAAGTCTCAAAATTCATCACTCAAATAAGCCTTTACAACTGTATTGTAATGCTCCTCTAACAATCTTAGGGTTAAATTAGGTAATAAATTAATAATAATAAAACCCTAACTAATAACCACTAATTAATAAAAGTTTGATAAAGATAAAATAATTGAAATAATTATACGTTATCATGGCAATAAAGTACATGGCTAAGCCTATATATACATGCCATATGCCTTCAATTGCAATACAATCATGTATATAAAAGTATATGCTATGTACTAAGTCATAGATATACATGCTATCTACATTCCGTACATGCTATATATTTCCTTTACTTCTCCAAAATCATGATTTGGAAGTCACATGAGATTCAATCTAACATTGTCATGCCTCTAGTTTTCTTTAATACATGGGTTGATGTTCTCTTCATACCCTCCCTTTTAGGGAAGATTTAACCCAAATCTTTAAATTGTGCTTACCAGGATCAAATACAAGTCTACAAAATTCAAAGTATGCTAAGTAAAAATGTCTAGTTATGCTAGATTTAGGAATAACCTCTACCTAAAATTTCACCAACTCAATCTTCACAAGTCCTTCTTGAACCAATATTTCCCATAAGAATTCCTTCCTTGCATCTTGAACTGGTAGTCACCAATAACTGTAAGAATCAATAAGGTACCACATCAGGCGTATGAAATGGTTGCAGCATAATTTTGTCTTTTATTATCAAGAAGTCCTCTTCCACAACCTCATCAACATATTTTTTTAGTATTCATTAGTTCCTTATGTTTTTCCTTTTCACTATTCACTTCTTGCCTTCTTCCTTAGTTTTACGATTTAGACAATATAAGCTACAAATTGTCCACAATCTAAGCATTTAAAAACTTTTGCTCAATTTTTTTCTTCTTTGAGCAATCTGGTTGCAACTTATCACCACTATAAATTTGCTTACCACAATTCTCATTCTTTTCCACACCTAAGTTCCTAAAATAGCTTATAGTTTATCCGATCAACTTAATATCTATGAAATAAGTGATCATATTGAAAGAAAAGATTCTACCCATAGTGCCTCTTAGGTAACTTAATTCAATGTAAAAAATCTAAGAGATTCAATTGCTATGGCTATGGCTATGGCTATTTTGTAGTTTAAACATCTCATAAATCTTTTAATAGTACAACTACGATGCTTGATAATTGATGAAACAAATCAGTTCCTCACCAAACATTTTATTTCATCCCATAATGATCCTAACATTCCCTCTTTCAATTCTTTACGCTATCATGTTCATCCACCAATCTAATGCAATACCATCTAATAAATTTTTAACCACACTTCCTCTTTTATGTTTAAGGTAAGAACAATCACTAAAAATTCTATTAACGTGCAATTCCTAATCCAAATATTTGCAATGAGATCCAAGTCTGTCAAATTTAGGTAATTTCAATTTTATTTTCACACGTCATATTTCAATACTCAACACCATAAGTTATGTAGAAATAATTTCAAAAATTCAAACAAAATCGACACTTGAAAGTCGTATCAAGATTCAAATTGCAAACAAACCTCAAACATCACCAAAGATTTTTTCTACAAATTTTTTCTTTTCTTTTTATAAGTAATAAGTAATCCCTAAATCTCCATGACCTCCACAATAGCTACATCTATGGAATCTAATTACAAAGAAATTAATAGATTAGATCTAAAAACTTACTAAGATGAAGTGCATGAACCACAACTTTAATACCAAAATTATCATATGAACCTTGTGATGAATCTAGGCACATTATTAATATAGCACAACAAGATAAAGATTAGACCTTCAATGTAGTTTAGGGTTAGTAACAATGAAAAGGAAATATTTTAAAATTTTTAATATAAGTATGAGTAGAAATAAAGTGATATGAATAATTAATTATTAGATATTATGCACTAATAACAAATTGATCGGGTTTGACTAATTTCTATAGATGATATGATACACAAATCTAGAAACTAATCGATGTTAAAGAAATTCTTAATATGATACATGGAGATTTCAATAACAAAATGTTAATTAAATTATCAATATGATGCATGATAATTTAATCAACTGAAAAGAATGAACACCAGAATTTTATATAATAAAATTGATAAATTCAAGAGGAAGAACACATAGGTTCAAAACAAGTCTCAAATTTCACTACTCAAATAAGTAATTACAACAATAATTAAAATGCTCCCTTAACAACCTTAGGGATAAATTAGGTAATATAAATCGATAATAATAAAATTCTAACTAATGGCCATTAATTTATAAAAGTCTAATAAAGATAAAATAATTATACATAGTCACAGCAATAAGGTTCACGACCTAAATCTAAATATTTATGCCATAGGCCTTAAAATTACAATACATGCCATGTATATAGATAAACAAGCCATATACATCAACAAGTAAGATGTACATGTCATGTATCCCTTTTACTTCCCCAAAATCATGATTTGAAAGTTATATGAGATTTGACTTAGCCATGTTATGCCTCCAATTTTGAATACATGGGTCAATGTCCCCATTAAGGGTTCTATTTCTCTCTCTAAAAAAGCTTTAATTTCAAACAACATCAAGAGAAAAACAAAGGTAGAAAAACATTTCTCAGTGCTTAAAGTGTAGAAAAACAATCATTTTGTGATTCAATTTTCAAAAACAAGTTTAGATTAGGGCTTGCGAATTCAACCCCTTACTACCTTCATGAAACACTACCTTCAACCACTCCTTAGTGGAAACTAACTATCCTAAGGGGTTCGACAACCCTTGAAACCTTAGGATCGACACACTCTTAGTCTCTAATGATAGTTACATTGAATTAAGTCAAATCAAGCCTAATGGCAATTGATTCTCATAAATCTAGCAAGAATCCTCATAAGTTAAATGAAACTTTAATGACAATGAATTCTCTTAGTTCTAGCAATCAATTCTATTCAAATCTTGTGGGAAAAAAAAATCAATTATTTGTTCCCTTTTTGGCCTCCACATAGGCCTTACTTACTCCTTTATCCATTCTTTTGCAAAAACTCTCTTAAAAGACCTACAACTCTCACAATTTCACCTAACGAATTTATAGTAATTTGCCTTCATAGTTCATTCAACAAAAAGTTGACCCTAACGCTATTATTATGGTATGCTAGAGTTGAGAGAACTAAAGGTCCACAGGCATGTACAAGACAACAAGTGAGCACTCCCTTCCCCTTCTTGTTTGTTGTGATGTACGATACAAGTAGCCAAATGTAGTAAACTACTCGTTGTTCGAATAAGTCTCTACGACTATGCCTAAGTGTATCTTAAGACTTCTTAATATGATGAATATTTGTTATTATAAGCTCTTGATGCAAAATTGAAAGTTGATATTGGCTTATTGATATTGATGATATATGTTTTGTGTTGATTGCCTTGTTGGATGTGATTCTTGTGAATATTTGCAAGAAAAAATATGCTAAATATGATGATTAGCATGTTCTTTATGTTATGGATATGGCTGTTAGTAGCGGTTATTATGGAAATAACATCTTGAGGAGATGTTTGACTAATTGAAAAGACTAAATATGGATTGAGCCATAATGTATACTTAGACAATACTAATTTAGTTGTATTGCATTCATGTGCATACATGGCATAGCATGGCGTGAAAGCGAGCCTAAGGCCATATTTTATAAAGATTGATTTTGAATTTAAGTATCTAAAGGTCATTTTTTGAAATCTTGGTTTAAGAAAGGACTTAAGGGTCAAAAGATTAAAGCTCAATTTACAAAAATTTGGTTCATAGTACATAGAATTGCATAATTAAGGCTAAGTGTCGTATCAATATCAGTATTAGTTTGGCAACCACCCCAAAATGGGTCATTACCTAAGGATCTACCCTAATAAGGGCCATTTACTATCCGTTATTAAGTCAAGAGCAATATCAGTTATGAGTTTGGGAGCCATCCCAATGTTGGCTATTCCCTAGGGAGCCACCCTAATAAAGGTTGATCACTTGTTAATTATTAAGAGTAGTATCGATTATGAGTTAGGAGCTACCCCAATGTAGGACATTCTTTAGGGAGCTAACTCTAAAAGGGTTGTTCACCTTATGCTGTTCATTCCTTAGGGAAACGAATCATTTTGCAAAGTTAAAAATATGGCTTTTCCAAAAAACTAAAAAAGAAAAAATCTTCTCTTATTTAGGAAAGTAAGTTTTTCAAAGAAAAAAATAAAAAAAAAATTAATGAAGCCTTTTTCAAAGTTAGGAAAATAGGCTTTTTAAAAAATAGACACCAAATTAAGGCATTTTTTTGAGAAATTTTTTTTTTTTAAAATAACCAGTTAATGATGTAAGCCTGGATTGTTTTCAAAAAAGCTAAAATGAACCAAGCCACTAAAGTTTTGTAAAAAAAATGAACTACAAAAGTTCGATCCCTATTAAAGGGTATATAAGCACCTATGAGATAACTTAAAAAATGGAAAAAACTTTAATTCTCCTCCTTATTTTTCATACAAAAAGAGAAAGAAAAAATAAAAATAGAAAAATTCAGAAAAATGACAAATTGTTTTTCTTTTAAGTCTAAAGGGGTATTCTAGATATTAAGGCCTAATTTAATATTTCAATGTGATAACCTTTGGGTTTTAGTAGGTTAGGCCCCCAAACTCAATTACTCTAGTTTCTTTTGAAATCTTTTTCAAATTAGTTTAAAAAATGCATGCTAGGAACTAAATTAGGAGAGATACACCACATTGGTTATAATTTACTCTATTTTTCCCGATCTCAATTGGGTGGCGACTTTAAAATTTTCTAAATTCATAGGGAAAAAAAGAGTCTTTTTTAATTTTTAGTCAATGTTTAGTATTAAAGGTGTAATACTAATTAGATTAAGGAAAATAAAACTAAAAAGTAGGCTCAATAGTTTAACAACCTTAAAATGATTAGGTTAGCAACATTAGAATATCAAATTGGGCCTTACCATTTAAAGTAACCCTAAAAGCTTAAGCCTTTGTATATGAAGTAATTTCTTTCTTATATATTGGCTTGTATGTTATTTTTTCGTTATTCTTTTATAAATGTTCTTTTATCATCTTACTAAGTTATCCAAGCTTGTAAGAACCAAACCTAATGGGTTAAGTTTGGTTAGGAGGGATTTATTTTGCATCATACATGTGCTAGACATGGTTGGAATCAAGTCATATTAAGAACCTTAGAATGAGGGCGCCATTGTGCAAGCTTCAAGCATTTCTAGGTAAGGATGTCAAAATATTCATTGTGGGGCAACCATTACTCAGGGTCAATTGGGCTACCCCACTCAAGCTAACATAACCATAGATCTATTCTTCGAAATTGGAAAGACCATAATGCTTGTGAACCTTTTAGAACTTACCTAAAATTACATTCATGATCAATTTATCGAGTAGTGAATAATAATGTAGCAAATGAAACAACATAGCTGTAACTTTGTTTAGGCTTTTTAATAGGCCTTGTTGTAATTTTCTCATTTATAAAGATCCTTTTAACTGCATACATGGCATGAAAGCGAGCCTAAGGCCATATTTTATAAAGATTGGTTTTGAATTAAAGGACCCAAGAGTCATTTTTTAAAAGCTTGGTTTAAGGAAGGACTTGAGGGTCAAAAGATTAAAGCTCAATTTACAAAAACTTGGTTTTATAGCATATGGAATTACATGATTGAGGCTAAGTGACATATCAATATCAGTATTAGTTTGGGAGCCACCCTAATGTAGGTCGTTACCTAAGGATCCATCCTAATATGGGCAATTCACCTATCTATTATTGAGTTAAGAGTAGTACCGGTTATAAGTTTGGGAGCTACCATAGTGTGGGTCATTACCTAGGGAGCCACCTTAATAAGGGTTGATCACTTATTAATTATTAAGAGCAGTATCAATTATGAGTTTAGGATCCACCCTAATGTAGGCCGCTTGATGGGAATCAAGCTATCGGACCTCTAACCTACAAACGAGCCTGAGGACTAAAGGGGTTGGCATGACGAATCCTTCTATTCTAACCATCCCCTGCCAAGCCTAAGTACTTTCTTGCCGAGTCACCCTTCATGTCGTACTGTATGACTGCTTATTTCTCTGCAATATGCCAAGTTGATGATTACTCTCCAACACCGAGCCGACCAATTACTCAGCATATTCCTTGTTGAGAAGCCAAGAGAGAGAGTCCGGATTGACTAAGCTATCCTTACTCGAACAAGCCCATCTGTCTATACTTTTTTGTCTACATCTTCTAATGACCTCACCAATGTAACATCACCACCTATACAATATCATGTGCAAAATCCGTTGCATCAATGATTATTTTTCTTATATATTCATTTTTATCCTCTTGTATCTTATACATTACTCTCTTAGGAAATACCCTTTTTTATCTTTTCCTTTTTAGGCAGGTTTCCCTAACTTATAGGTATAAATACCCTTATATTTGTAACTGTGAGAATATCATATCATTCTTAATATACACTTTTTGAATACTTTTTCTTCCTTGTGTAAACACTATTTGTTTACTCTCGGCATCACTCTTATCCTTTCCTTTAAGCAAGGTTAGGTGACAAGTAACCTTACCGGACCAATTCGTGTGTTATATCGAATTGTACTATGAGATATCGAATTGTACTATGAGTCGTCGAAAGTTCCATTTGTGTGTCATATCCTCTGGAGCTGTTCGTAGCTTTTGCTTACTGTTTCATTCTTTGTTTTTGTCCTTTCGCACTTTTCCCCATTAACCCTTTTCAAGCTTTCTACAAGTTTGGATCCATCTAGTAACCGGCCTCGTTTGTTCTTGGTTACAATTCGCAACGTTTTGATATTAAAGCGGAGGTTTTGTGTGAACTATAGTAGTTCTTCTTGAAGTTCTATTATACTTTGTTTTGTGTGTGTAAAATAGAGCAAGTTACTATGTTCATTTGATTGTTGTATTGTTAGCTACTCGCTTTCTGAAGTATTTGTTTAGGCTTTGAATCGGTGAAGAAAAATGACAAACCTAAGCATGAATGTCGGTATTGGTGATGACGATGGGGTTGTCCAGCATGGACGACAATCTCAAAGAACTCTCAAAAATATTGACGAGAGACTTAATGAGATAGCTAACCTCTTAGTAAATTTGACCCAAGTTGTTCATACGTTGTCTTACCGACCTACTGAGGCTACACAAAACACTCCATAAGCTGCTCAACTTGTTAAAGGTCAGAACCTAGCTCGACCCATTTAAGGTGGAGGAGTTGGCAAATGAGTAAGGTGAAGGATAGATCTAAGAGAGGTTAACTAAGAGGAAGAGGAATATTTTGAAGAGGAGTGTGTACGAATCCCTAGGGCATCCAACCATATGAAGCTTCAGATTCCAAGTTTCAAAATGTTGATGAGTATCTGGATTGGGAAGAGAAGGTGGAGCGTATGTTTGATTACTAACAATATGAGGATCATGAGAAAGTGAGAACTACTGTTGTTAAGTTCTCTGGATATGCCGCCATGTAGTAGAAAAATTTTCTGGTTATGAGAAGACAAGATGAGTACTGAGAGATTAACATTTGGCTCAAGATGAAAAGAGTGCTTAGAAACATATTTGTACCGGACACATAGCTAAAAAATACTTTCACTCAACTTTAAAAGCTGAGACAAGGAAGCCGAACTGTTAATGAGTATGTTCAAGAATTTCAAATGCTTATGATGCATTGCGAAGTGAAGGAACCACCAGCTCAAACAATCTCAAGGTTCATTACTGGGTTGAGAGAAGACATTCGAGACGTTGTGGAGCTCCAATGATTCAACAAAATGGAAGAAACTATTAGGATTACCCAACAAGTAGAGAGGCAAATAAGGAGCCAAATACCGACGAGGATGTCGACTAGCTGACCCGAACAGGTAAGTCACTGAGCTCAGTTAAGTACAGTACCAAGCAGAAAGATTGATGTAAGAGTTGAGCAAAAAGGCCGAACAAACGATGTAGTGCTGACTCGAACGTATGAGAAAGGGCAAGAGTTTGGCAGGAAGATCAACTAGATTAAGTACTTTAAGTGCTAAGGGTTCAGACATATGGTTGCTTCGTACCCGAATCAATGAACGATGTTCATCAAAGGAGACATCTAGAAGTGGAGAGTATGGATGAGGAACCCAAGGAAGAGGAGGTTCCTATCAAGAAAGAAACTACCGAGAAAGAGCTGATTGAGAAAGATATGTTTCTTGAGGACTTAGATCAGCTACTCATGGTTATCCAACGCACTATGAACATGGAACCCTTACGAGAGGAGGAGCAGAGAGAGAATTTGTTCTATATCACCTGTAAGGTGAATGGTCAAATGTGCGTACTCATTATGGATAATGGAAGCTGCACCAATGTGGCATCAGCTAATCTTGTTTCAAAACTGAAGTTGCCGACTGTTTCACATCCGAGGTTATACAAACTACACTGGTTAAGTGAGAAAGGAGCATTATGTGTCATTTAGTAAATACTACTGCCGATCACTATATGGAATTACGCTGACCAGATTCTCTATGACGTACTGCCTATGTGCGCTTCCCTTGTATTGCTAAGTAGACTATGGTTGTTTGACAGGAGAGTTATACATGACGGCTACAGGAACACATATATGTTCGAGAAGGATGATCGAAAGATTACGCTAAATCCAATGCCACCGAGAGAAGTTAATAAGTTACAGATGAAACTTGCTCGCGGATCAAAGAAGGCTCTAGTGATGAGTAGAGCTAAGCTTCTAAAAGCCATCAATGCTAATGAGCCAACCCTCATGTTAGTAAGGTAATTGCTAGAAACGAAGGAGTAGGGTAAGTTACCCCAAGAGGTCAAGGAGTTATTAGACAAATATGCTGACCTGTTGCTAGAACAGTTACTTAAGAGGTTACCTCCGACTCGAGGAATAGAGCACTACATTGACTTAGTACCCAGTACTGCATTGTCGAATAATCCAGCTTATCAGATGAATCTCAAGTAGGCTTCTAAGCTCCAATGTCAAGTCAATGAATTACTAAAGACAGGCTATGTAAGAGAGAGTCTCAACCTTTGTGCTGTACTTGCACTTTTAGTGCCGAAGAAGGATGGAACCTGGCATATGTGTGTAAACAACCGAGCCGTAAACAAAATCACGATCAAATACAAGTATTCGATCCCAAGATTAAAAGACATGTTAGATGAACTGAATGGAGCCAAGATTTTCAGTAAGATTGATCTTAAATTTGGCTACCATCAAATCCGCATGAGACTAGGTGACGAATGGAAGACTACGTTCAAGATTCGACATGAACTTTACAAGTGGATGGTCATGCCCTTTAGCTTATCGAATGTCCTAAGAACTTTCATGAGATTAATGAACCATGTGTTGAGACACCTCATCGGAAAGTGTGTCTTAGTGTACTTTGATGACATCCTGGTCTACAGTGCCAACATGCTAAGTCACTATGAACATCTCAGAGCAGTTTTAGATATCCTCCATGCCAAGAGATTACTAGGCAATCTAAAGAAATGTTGCTTTTGCCAGGAAGAAGTGATATTCTTAGGCTATGTAATTAGTAGAGGAGGCTTGTGAATCGATGATGAGAAGATCTGAACAATTATCGAGTGGTTGACTCTTACTACTTGTGTTAACGTGAGAAGTTTCTACGAATTGGCTTCATTTTATAGAAGATTTATCAAGAATTCCAGCACCTTGCTGCGCTACTTACAGAACAAATGAAGAAAAACACTGACTTCTGATAGGGAGAAAAGGAGGAGAGGAGCTTTGCCAAGGTAAAAGAAAGGTTGACCTCCACTCTGGTGTTAGTACTACCTAACTTCAACAAAATTTTTTAGCTGAAATGTGATACATCGAGCATTGGAATAGACATTGTCCTGGTGCAAGAAGGCCGATCAATTGCCTTCTATAGTGAGAAGCTCTAAAGATCCCAATTGAATTATTCTGTTTATGATAAGGAACTTTTGGCACTAATCCGAGCAATGTAAGTATAACAACATTATTTACTTCCGAGAGAATTTGTCATATATATTAATGAACTGCTGACCAACAGTCCCATTACTCGCATATGACTCCAAAGACTCCAATCCTTCACTCGACAAATTCTCTCTCAACAACCTACTAATAACAAGAAAGTTTACGCCAAAAGAATGTGATTGAACTCCTTAAGCTCTTCGAATTGTCATATGTTGCTCTGTACACTCAGTAGTAATGATGTCGACCATTCCCTTACTGAGGACCCTATACTAAGTAATCCGACTAACTACTGCCGAGAAGTTCTTGTCGAGTGATGAGAGACTCACTTAAACGGCCGAATAGTTTTCTCTCGACATGACACCATCTCTCTCATCCCAGCCCCTTTATTGCCGCAACATTTTGACCTCTCTTACCTGTTGTACTTAGAGAATATTCGTACGGGACCAAAGTTGTACTACCACCTGTTCACCTTATCTGATATTGTATTACTTTTCCATTTTTAGTCTTTGTCCTTTTTACCCTTTTTCGTATGTATTAGGAATCCCCTTTTTGTATATATATATTTTTTTGTAATTTCTTTATTTATAATGCTACCCTAGGGACTTACTATAAATAGTCATCTTCTCTTATAAGCCAAAGATAACTTACATTTTAATACTGAATATTCTTTTCTTGTAAGATAACCCTCTCCAAGTTCATTTTTCATACACTCTTATCAAATCTTGCCGAGTAGCTCATGATTAATGGCGAGTGGACCTTGACATCAACTTGTACGTCATATCAAGTGAGGTGTCAAGTCGTGTTTTGTTCATTGGTGAGTCGCATCTTCCGAGCAGCTTCACGTTAACTACTTTTGTTCGTTTGTAGACCATTCCCTTCTAATTTTCTTCGATATTTTGGAGGACCTATTTCGATTAGATTTGCTATAGTAAGTCCTAATGATAACTAAGCTCCTAAGTACATCATATACTAACCATAAATCACTAAGGTACCTCCGAAATCATACTAAGTTGTCGAAGTAGTCGGTGAGATGGGTTGAATTCCTTGAAGGATTCAATTTTGTAATTAAGTACAAGCATGGAAAGAGCAACGTAGTTGCCAATGCTCTTTCGAGGAGACATGCGTTTTTATCAAAACTACAGACCAGACTATTTGGGTTTATAAGTACCAAAGAATAGTACTCTAAGAATCCACACTTTAGACCCATAATTTCATGATACATCGATGGGAGGACAGTGGACAAGTATCATGTAGAGAATGGCTACTTGTTCGGAAGCGGAAAATTATGCGTGCTGATCTATTCACTAAGGGAGTTACTAGTCAATGAAGCCCACAGTGTAAGTCTCTTCGGACATTTTGGGGAAAGGAGGACTTGTGAACTGATAAATGGCCGATTCTTTTGGCCAAGAATAAGAAAAGATATATACCGAGTTGTCGAAAGCTATGCCGTGTACAAAAAGGCTAAGTGCCAATCCAAGCAAGGGAAAGTAATGCCCCTACCTATTCCCACAAGGCTGTGGACTGAATTGAGCATGGACTTCGTTCTTGGACTGCTGCGAACCGCTTGAGGCAAAGATTCTATAATGGTCATCATGGATCGGTTCAGTAAGATAGCATACTTCATGCCCTGCACCAAGACTAATGATGCTTCGACTATTGCTTCTCTTTTCTTATAGGAGATTATGCAGATACATGATGTGCTAAGAAATGTAGTCTCCAATAGAGACTTAAAGTTCTTGAGCCATTTCTAGAGAACCCTTTGGCGTCGGTTGGGAACTAAATTACTCTTCAATACCTCATGTCACCCCTAAATTGACGGCCAAACAAAAGTGGTTAATCGAACTTTGGGGTCACTGCTCCAAGCTACAGTAGGCAAGAACTTGGCTGATTGGGATGTTTGCTTGCCAGTAGTCGAGTTTGCCTATAACCGAACGAGACATGACACCACTAAACAAACTTCCTTTAAAGTAGTCTACGAGTTCAATCTCGAGTTGCCCTTCGACCATGCCCTTGTACCAATACCCACGCAAGAAGAATGCGAGAAAAGACTAAGGGTAGAACTAAATGATTTCAGTGGGGAGACTTGGTGTGGTTGCACCTCAGCAAGGAGCGATTCCTAAACAAGAGGAAGAACAAATTATTTGCAAGAGTGAAGGGACCTTTCAGAATCCTCCAGAAGATCAATGACAATGCCTACAAGTTGGAATTGCCCGAGGACTATGGGGTTTCTGATGCCTTCAGCATTACTGACCTCAGTCCATATCAACCTGACGGAGAACTGAGCGAACACCATTTGAATTTGATCCCAAATCCAAAACAACTCGAAAGGAATGATGGGAATCAAGGTACCAAACCTCTGACCCGTAACCAACCTGAGGACTAAAGAGGTTGGCATAACAAATCTTTCTATTTCAACCAACCCCTGTCGAGGTTAAGTATTTCCTTGTTGAGTCACCCTTCATGTCATGTCGTATGACCACCCATTTTTCTGCAATATGCTGAGTTGATGATTACTCTCTAACATCGAGCTGACCAATTACTCAACATATTCCTTGCCAAGAAGCCGAGAGAGAGAGTCTGGACTGACTAAGCCATTCCTACTTAGATAAGCCCATCTGTCTGTACTTTTTTATCTGTATCTTCTAATGACCTCACCGATGTAACATCACTACGTATATAATATCATGTGCAGAATCCGTTGCACTAATGATTGTTTTTCTTGTATATTCATTTTTACCCTTTTGTATTTTATACATTACTCTCTTAGAAAATGCCCTTTTTGTCTTTTCCTTTTTAGGCAGGTTGCCCTAACTTATGGGTATAAAAACCCTTAATTTGTAATTGTGAGAATATTAGATCATTCTTAATATACACTCTTTGAATACTTTTTCTTCCTTATGTAAACACTATTTGATTACTCTCGACATCACTCTTATCATTTCCCTTAAGCAAGGTTAGGTGGTGAGTAATCTTACCAGACCAATTTGTACGTCATATCGAATTGTACCGTGAGTTCTCAAAAGTTCCATTGGCGTGTCATATCCTCTGGGGCTGTTCATAGGTTTTGCTTATTGTTTCATTCTTCGTTTTTGCCCTTTCTCACTTTTCCCTATTAACCCTTTTCGAGCTTTCTGCAAGCTTAAACCCATCCAGCAACCAACCTTATCTGTTCTTAGTCACAGTTCGCAACATCGCTCATTAGGGAGCCACCTTGAAAAGGGTTGTTCACCTAATGCTTTTGATTAGAAAATTTAGTAAAGATACTAGCCAATGCATGTCATGTATATTTGTGTGACATACATTGCATACAAATGCATCTAATATATGTTGAGTGAAATTTGTATCTCTCTATTACCATTGTTGTTTATTGTTTTGTTTTAGCTCACTAGGCTTGATGTTAGAGGGTCAGTTTCTTCTAACCTTAGGTTAAGAATATTGAAAGACAATGTTACAGCATAGGCTTAAGGTAGGAATGTTGAGAATCGAGAGATTGATTAGTCATATTTATATAAATGTTAAAGGTCTTAATCCAATTCATAATTTCAATGTTGGACTTCTACAAGCTTTGGACCTTGTGGAGTCCTAATAATAATATATAAACTGAAAGGTATTTCCATAAGACATTATTACCATTTGGTTTGTGTAAATTTTAACCTTACTTAATTTTCAATTGTCCTTGTCTTCTATTCAAGGACAACATAACAATTTGTCTCTAGGGTATCAACTATTAAAACGCATTAGCCCTAAGGTGGGGTGTTACATAAAATGACATCTATATGACACATTTTTGTGTTTTACTTTCTTGTCCTTTTCTGGAAGTACTTTGTCTTCTTCCCAGTATCTCTTTCCCTTTTTTTTTTCTTTTAAGAAACAAAGCAATAAAAATTAATAATAAAAGGGCTTACTTATAAATAGGTCTTTCCTTTTAGGACATCAATCTTTATAGATTCTTGTATGATTTAGCTATAAGACTTACCCTTACTTAAGGCATGGATCAAACTACATAATTGTAAATAAATCTTCCATTAATATTGTTAGTATTTATCTAATCTCCATTAGTTCATGAGATTGTAAATAGTCATTGTCTTTCCTAAAGATAAGCTTATTTAACTTCTAGATACCTTGCCAACCCTTAATCATAGTTATGGGATGTAAATGAATCTTATTCATATGTCATAAGAGTTTAGATTGTAAATAAGCAAGCCTTCCATCATCACTTGTAATTTAATCACTCGGTTCTTATAAAACAAAGTCTTCAAACAAAGGAGGTTCGCTACTAATTAGTAAACTACCTTTTCCATTTTCGTGACATGTCGTAGCTTGTAAATAGTATTTCTCTTCCACTTATTAACCATTGATCATAAGATATTCTTTTTCTTTATCACTTAAGGTTAAAGGGCCTATTTTTAAAAAAAAAAACAAAAAAAAATTCTTTTCCAAGAAAGAATGTAAGAAAAAAAGAGAAATGAAGAGTTGTTAACATGATCAGAGCCTTATTACAAGAACTTTTGAACTTTTAACTATTAAAAGATTAAGTTTATGGCTAACTACAACAACAACAACACTAATACTTCCCCTAATTCAAAAGTAGCTACCCTGAAACAAACCATATGGACATTAACTGGCAAAGTCAATTTCTTTATTGAAAGTATCACCTACCTTCGTACCATTTAAACCTCTTAAAAAGACATTTTGGAGCCAAACATATAAAGTTAGTTGAGATATTGCCCTTTAAACGTAAAGAGTTAAATCGCCAAACTAATGTCTACCTCATTGTCAACATTAGCCATAGTCCTAAGAACCCTAAGGAAAAGTTGCATAAAGAAATTGAAAGAAAGTTGTCCCATCAAATTGTTAACAAAATGAAGGTCTCTGGAATTTTTAATGAATTTGATCAAGTTAGAATTTCTAATCAAGCTACATATAATGTAAGTACCTTCTGGTAAAAATTTAAAGTTCCGAACCTTGAGAAATATGATGGGACTAGATGCCCTAAGATCCTTATTAGGCTATAGCTATGCAAGATAGCTAGTTAGATTAAAAACAAGCAGTTAATGATTTATATATTCCAAGACAGCCTTACTAGGCCAGCTTTAGCTTAGTTTGCCTAATTGGATCTAAAACAAGTTAAAACCTGGGACAAATTAGCTCAAGCATTATGTCACGCCCCAAGCATGAAGTCATAACAATCTCATCGTGAGCCATCCTAAGGTAAAAGCTAGCCTCACAATTACTACCATAGATTTGGTTCCATAAGGCACACTCAACTAACTGCTTTGAAGCGTCTAGTTCAACTACTGTTTGATGTAAAACTTATAATATAACTCTTTAAATTTTTATAAATAAGACATGTGGAATAACTCTCAAATTCAATAATATTTATCTAAATAACTTATAATTAAACAACAAGTTTACATATTGTAGTAGTTTATTATGTGTTTTCCTTTTCTTATTACAACACAAATCAACAACTAAAACTATTTGATCACCCAAAATGCCCAAATTAGTTTCATAACAAACAAAAGACTCTAAAAGAAATGAAAAGTCCAGCCATATCTTCATTATCTTCACTCCCCAGCCATGCTAATTGCAAATCAAATAAATGGGTAAACTGTTGCACTTGACTCTAGATCTATAAAAAAACCTAAAGGGGAATAAGGAACCACAACTCAGTTAGTGGGACGGATATAGAAGCATTCAAACATCACAAAGAAAGCAAGGTTATTAACCAAGTTAGTTAGATTCAATGCAAGAATAAGGAAATATCATTACACAACATTAACTAGTCCATCATAAAATTAGAGAAATTGCATCCGCTTTAATCTAGGTTGAGGAGTTGCATGCTTTAGCATGATTTCTACAATCATGGCCAAACTAAAGCTTATGTAATAGAGAACACCCTCTGCCCATTACTACCTTCGAACTATTGTACTCGAACTTTTTGCATCCTTTTCTCTTATAACTTATACTAACTAATGATGAAGAAAAGATCATTCATTATCTCTATCGACGAGAGATTGTCTCTATCGAAGGGGTTCATATTTAGCCTAATAATCCTAATTATTTCCCCTAATTTGTTACAATGCGTATCGAGTTAAGTTAAAAATTAGTTTTAAGTTAGTCCATCTTTTAGGGTGATTAACCAATTTCTAAGCAATCTAAATAAGCAATATACACATAACAAACACCACATAGAGCTTAGCTCCCACAATAGCAAATCAACATTCAAGCATACGCACTATACGTACACAAACAACTAATTGCAACCACAATCAAAGACATCCTAGAGTCTTAATGTATCCAAAAATGATACTCTGAAATGTTGTAAGCCATTGATCACACTTACGTGGAATATAGTCGCTCGAATTGGTCATATTGATTGGGTCATACTTAACTTCTTTAGGTACTCTATAGATACTTTCTAAGTTACTCTTAGGTTAATTTAAGTTTAATAATCCTCCTAACCTACTTTGTTAACCACTTTTTACTTATGTTGTTCGCCTTATAGTCCAATCGAATCCATATATTTCGCCATTACTCCTTAATGGCTCTTACATTATGGATGACACCTTTAGTTTCCTTACATAGAATATCAATAATTTACTCGTTGATCATGGGATTAAGTTGATTGTGTTTAGGTTATTAAGTAATTTATACCTAAGTACTAGAGGTTTAGAGCTATTACCTAGGTGAATCAATTCCTAGTATTTTATTATTCAGGTTCTACATTAATTTAGATTTAAAATGTGTAGTTAGGGAACTCTATGAGTCACATTTTGAGTATAGTTTAGTTTTATAATTCTAAAATGGGTACTTTAGAGTTATATTATGATACAAGGTAGTTCTAAAGTCCTTATTAAGAAGTACTTCCTATGTTAGCTTTTATACAGGTACAATTGTATAAATTCATTTCAAGAACTTTTTGAGCTAGCTTTTGATGATGATTAAACTTAAAGTTTTAACTAATATACTTTCTACCCTATCTTCCGACTCACTCATTTTGTCTTATTACATACCAAATCTTTATATTTTGACTTCTAATCTATCATTTTTGCAACAAATCAAATAAGATCATTACTCTGAAGCTTAATCCAACTCTCTAACGCTTATGTTCTTCCTCATTATCATGTCTAGACTATCATATATGTGCTCGTGTTTATCAACAACATGTATAATTCATCCTTAAAGCCACTTTCTTATACATTTAGTTGAAACCATTCCTTTGTACTTACAATATACAACATATTCCATTCTTGTATGTCATGATGAGCAGTTTAACACCAACATACAACTTTAATTAACCTCAATTCATAAAGTTCCAAACTTAATTACCTTGGTTCTACATTCCAATGCATGAATATAGTGAAAAGTATGTGGTTTCGGCCTTAGAAATCAACTAAATCACCACAAAACAATCTTTCCACTCAAAATTAAATGTTTTCTTTCATTGATTAGTTTCAAAAACCTCTCAACACTCAAATTATTGCAAAATCAACTAGAAAACTTTAAGCAATTTGATAGCACTCTGATCTATCCACAACTATTCCAAACTTGGGTCCCATCATAAGGGCTAGGCTTTAAGGTCTCAAGAGCTTAGCTAAACACATTCTTATTGCTTAATCTACCGAGGATGAGATAATCTACATGTACAATGCTCTTCTGTAAGGATTGCTAACCTACTCTAATGATTAGACATACATGCCAGGTAGTGCTACCCTTGAAGATCTAGCCTTGTGGTGCTGCGAATTGAATGAAGGATGGTACTAACCTACTAAGCTAACCTTAAGATAATTATTGTTTGATCTCGAGTTGAATAGAGAATAGTCTCAACCTACTAGATCTTTCCCAAGTGGCAAGAAAAACTTACCTAAAATTAAGTGAATAGCTCAGCATATTAACCTTAAGCTACATCCTAAAGGACTACTTACCGCTTAAATGAGCTGTTGACATCTCAAGGGACTACTTATCACTCCCTAAGTAGGAGAGTATGTGGTGAGTGAACCTTAGCCTTAACTTATGCATCATATTAAGCAAGTTATGTTAAGTTATCACGGTATGTAATATCCAAGGTTAGTTACTTCATGGTCAACTACATTTATTGAATTGTTGTTTCTTCATTAATTGAAAGATTCGCCCTCGTTTAGACTTATGTAAAGGTCGGTTCCGAATTGTGAACTAGCTCGACCTAGGGTAGTAGGCCTAAACCAACCTAGGAGCAACTAAGCCTCAAGGGCCCAAGCGACTCGGTTGGCCAAACTTGTTGGATAGTTAGGTTGGCCTGCCAGTTCAAGTTGATTCCGACCTAGAAATATAAAAAAAATATATATTCTCTTTCTTAACATCTTCTTTTACTTTTCCTACTCCCAATGTATTCTCTCTTTTACATTATTATATACTTATTTTTCCCATCAATCATTATCACCTCTTTTCCATACAATACATATTCCCATTTTCGATATTCCAATGAGAACTATTCATACTTTGTAACTTCTCTTGCTTTACTTAAAATTACTTAATATCTTAATATTAAATTAACATCAAACTCACGCAGTCCAAATCAATTATTTCATAATGGAATAAAATTTGAACCGAAGATAGTGATGAATCATTTATGCATTAGTATATGTAATGTATATGTATGCATAAAGTGTTACAATAATATGGAAAAAAAAAATAGAAGTATGAAAGAAGACAAAAAATTATTTAAGGGAATGTAGGAAAAAAATATAAAAGGAATTAATTATAAAAAAGGGAAATGGTCGCTTGTTAAGCTAAACCAACTACGGTTGTAGCCTCAAGGGCCAAGCTTAGTTCAACTTTCAACCAGCTCGTGAACTGGTAGTTCTAGATCGGTTCAGTCCAGCAACCAGGTCTACCCTTGTTCCTTAGTAATCCCTAGTAATTCCATCTCCTAGGTAATATTCTATGGTATCGTAAGTTTCCAAATAGTGTAAAAGTGGTTGTGGTTGTGGTTGCAGTGGTGTTGTTAATATCAAGTTCTATTGAGTGTTGTTGTTTGAAATACTAGTAATAGCAATTAAGTTGTTATTATAGTGTTGTGGTGGTTATGTTTGTGGGTTTAGTGGAAGTATCGTACGAGTAGCAATATTTTAAAGTAACTACTGTCTTGCAAATTTATTGATTCAATCATGTAGTAGTTGTTTTACTAGTAGAAATGTCGAATTCAATTGTAAAAGGAGGCATAGATGATGTGGAGGGCAACACCCATAGCCGTGTGTATTGATTGGTGATTTTCATTCTAATGTGTGGACACCTGAAAAACAAGAACATTGCAACAAGAGATGCCGAAGGGTGCTTCGATGTGGCCACTCCAATGCCTAAGTTAGCCTTCTTGTGATGTGACAAGTATTGTATAATGATTATGAGAGTTCGAAAATGAAATAGATGGGTCTCTTATCTAAGGGTCTTGCCTAGTATTTATAGCAAGTCAATGAAAATTATGCCCAGACTAGATTATTGGATCGGGCTTAAGTATTAGGTTGACTAATATAAGCCCACATAATAGTCATAAAAAAAATGCTTATCAATAACGTGTAATAAGGTCAGCAAACTCTCCCATCATTGAATGAATAAATACAAGATTTGACTACTGTAGTGGCCAATTTGGCTATCATGGTGCAAAGATTAGTAGATGCCAGACTTTCATGGCATTCCCCTGAATGATTGAGTTGGTCAAAAGCAGTACGGAGTATAAGGAGTTAGACTCCGAGCTAATAATGCAATGAGTGCTCCTCCGGTTCAGGTCAAATAAGTGGAGAGGAAAGCTTATGAAGAATTGAATTAAATGATGTTGAGGAAGAAGAGGATGATAAATTTTATGAATTTAAAGAAAGAGGTGCTTAAGCTCCAAGAGGCATGGAAAATGTGAAGGTATAAGGTATAAATTCTAAGCTTTATGGTTTAACAATGAGTACTTTGATTGGGAGGAAAAGATTAAGAAGATCTTCGACTGTTATGACTATGAGGATTATGTGAAAGTACACTTGCTACCCTAAAATTCACTAGTTATGCAGCGATGTGGTGAAAGAAACTGCAATCAACTTCCAAAAGAGATGGTTGATGTAAAGTTATGACATGGAATAAGATGAAACACGTGATAAGAAGTTTGCTTCATTCCTAACCACTATGGTTAAGACACATAGCTTTAAGAGTTGAGACAAGTAGCATAAAGTGTAAATGAATATATTTACAAATTTCAGATGCTAATGATGAATTGCAATGTAGAAGAACCTAAGTCCAAAACCATCTCTAGATTAGGGGTGTAACGAGATGGGTTTGGAATAGCTCATAGGAACTCGGATGCCACCTAGCTACACTAGTAAGGTTGCCAAATCTAACCTAAAACCCTATTAGCCTTTTAACTTTATACCTAAAACTCGCCTTGCTACCTTGATCGAGTACCTACTTTCCGACTTACTAAACCCATTTATAATTTTTTTTAACCAAATAACTATTTTTTAACTTCATAGTCATTACATGAGAAATTGATTTGCATTATTTACAGAACATAGGTAAAACAATAAGGATTAAAAAATCCATTCATTGTAGCATCTTCGTCCCATGTATCTTATGATGGCATTAGTCGAGTACCTAGTAGTATTATTATACATTAAGTTTAATATTTTATCCATACTTCAACTTGATTTTTTTTTATATGTTTTGATTTTATGGGTATAGTTGATGTTTGCATCAACTTCATTATCTACTTAATCATTTCTCTCTACTACATAATAAACATACAACTACCTTGTCTTAGTCTAGAAAAAAAAAAAAATCAATCATAGCTAAATATATGTAAATGCTAATGAAAAATAGTAAACACTATCAAAGTTGTTATCATCTCTATTTCTATCTATATATTATTTAAGATATTAGAAATCTTAGTTTATATTATATTATGAATTTATTATTTTCTATCGAGTAGATTTCCCATCAAATTTTTTTTTAATCCCAAAACCCATCCGAAAACTCTATAGAATATCATTGGGCGATACCCTATAGTGTTTTTAGCAAGTTGGATAAGTTAGGTACCCTAAAAGGACCTACTCGATTACATCCTTACTCTAGATTCATATCCAACCTAAAGTACAACAGAAGCCATGTTATGGAGGTCCAATGCATCGATTCCTTGGACAAAGTGATTAGGTTCACATAAAAAGTAGAATAAGAAAGGTGCAATTAGCCAAGGTGAGCTCCTATAGCTCGTCCTATCCTTTAGAATCGACTTAATACTAGCTGACTTTACTACAATAGAGATGTAGACCAATACGAGATATAACCAACCTGAAGATGGTCAAGGGAAGGCTAAGTTGAATGAACCTAAGCAAAAGAGGATGTTAAGCAAAGCTTTGATTGCAAGACTAGAGAAATTAAGTGCTTCAAGTACCACAATTTTGGACATATGGCCAATCATTATCCAAAACAACGTGTTATGACCATTAAGAGAGAAACCCCTATTTAAGGTAGAGAGTACTAGTGAAGGGGAGGAGAATAACGAGGTCAAACACTTGTTGGATGATTATCAAGATGGCTTAAGGCCCTTGTTTAACTTGAACAAGGTTAGTACTTGAGCATGGTAGCTCGACGAGTTCTCAATACCATTGTGTCATACGAGAATGAGAAAAGAAAGAACCTTTTCCACACCAACTATAGGGTCAAAGGTAGCCTGTGTGCCTTAATCATTGATAAGGGTAATTGTACCAACGTTGCTACCCATTGTATAATAGATGCCTTGAAGCTACCTACTATTCCACATCCCTGACCTTACAAAATCCATTACTTGTATAAGAAAGGAGCCTTACATGTGGCAAGGCAAGTGCAAGTCTTAATCAAAATTAGAGATAAGTATAAGGATGAAATGCGTTGTGATGTATTGCAAACCGTTACCAAGAACAAACAAGGTCGGTCGCTAAATCAGTTCAAGCTTATAGAAAGCTCGAAAAGGATTAATGGGGAAAGTGCAAAAGGGCAAAAATAACGAATGAAACAGTAAGCAAAACCTACAAACAGCTCAAAAAGGATGAGGGTATGATGGCAAGAAAGTGCATCAACCACTGTATTGGTACTCCCCTTCTTATATTTGATGACATAACAAAAGGTCTCCAAGAAGTTGACTCATTTGGCATAATGTCAAGAAAGCTTCTGTTGCCCGCGAAGATGCTTAAGAGATTCATGATCTAAATAGATGATGAATTCTCTCGACAATAGATAATGCTACTAGATCTGGAGTGTTCAGATAAAGGCATAAAACTCCCTGTCATAGATTGAGTAATTTATGGCAGCATCTCGGAGTTTTTCACTGAAGTAAGCAATCAGTTGGTAGTCCTGCATAAGGATAGCACCAATGCCAACACCGGATGCATCACATTCAACCTCAAAAACCTTTTCAAAATCCAGCAGGGTGAGTACTGGAGCAAACATCAATTTAGACTTCACGTCTTTAAAGCTCCTTTGAGCTTTTTTTGTCCATCTAAACATAATGTTCTTCTTGGTCAATTCAGTCAACAACGCAGTTATGGAACTGAAGTTCCGAATAAATCTCCGATAAAATGAGGCTAGTCCATAGAAGCTCCTGACCTTGGCAACACTAGTCAGCGTAGGCCACTTATTTATAGCTCTAACTTTTTCCTCATTAACTCAAACTCCCCTCCTTGAAACAACATTTCCAAGGAACATAACCTCGCTTTGACAGAATGCGCATTTCTTCAAGTTATTGAATAATTTCTTAGCATAGAGTATGTTAAACACTAATCTCAAATGTTTAACATAAACGAGGAGGTCGGTACTACAGACCAGAATATCATCAAAATAAACCACAATGCATTTGCCAATCAACAATCTTAGTACATGATTCATTAGATGCATAAACGTACTCGACGCATTAGTTAGTCCAAACGGCATCACCAACCATTCGAACAAACCATCCTTTGTCTTGAAGGCTATCTTCCATTCATCCCCAGGTCTCATCCCTATTTGGCGGCAGCCACTCTTCAGGTCAATCTTAGAAAAGATGTAAGTGTCGTGTAACTCGTTAAGCATATTATCAAGCCATGGGATTGGGTATCAGTAGTTGATAGTGATCTTATTGATAGCTCAATTGTCAATGCACATTCGCCACGTTCCATCCTTTTTCAACATGAGTACAGCAGGTACAACACAAGGACTCATGCTCTTACGGACATATTCGCAATCCATCAACTCATCCACCTATTTCTTCGGTTTAGTTAACTACTCTGGATTGAGCCTATAAGTGGGTCGGTTTGGTAAAGCAACCCCTGGTTGGAGGTTGACGCAATGCTCAATGCTTCTCAAGAGAGGTAAACCCTTTAACATCAAGGTAGGGAATAGGTCGACAAAGTCTTAAAGTAACTACTGTACCTCGACAAGTAAGTTCTTAGCTTCTCTAACCTCTAAAAATCTCCTGACTAAAAGGAGCACATAGTCATTAACCCTAACTTCTCATACAATCTAAGCTCGGGAAATCACTAAGGACTATAGAGATCTAGCAACTTTTTCTTAGGCTTCTTACACTTCCTTAGGACTTATAGGTATCAATATAATTTTCTTCTCATCCTTTTGGAACATGTAAGTATTTATATACCTATTGTATAACACTCTCAAATCAAATAGCCACGGTTGGCTAAGTAATATGTGAGAGGTACACATCAAAAGGACATCACACAGCACTTCGTCCTTATACTTATCACCAATGGTAATCAGCACTCTAACTTACTCAACAACATGTAGTCCTCCTTTCTCATTCAACTAGTGAATCTTGTACGACTTGGGGTATGGAAGGGTTGGCAATTTCATGGCCTTAACTACCCTTTGTACGATGACGTTGGTACAGGTCCCTCCATCAATGATCAACACGCATAGCTTACTATTCACCCAACAATTCATATGAAAGAGGTTCTCTCTTTGCTCATTCTCGTTAGCCACAAAAGTACTGAGAGAGCATCTACCAACAAAGCAATACTCAACTCCACCCTCAAGAGGTATCTCGGCATCGAGGTCTTCCTGAAATTCTTTCAGCATCTTATCCGTTGCCACTTCTTCCTCTCCTTCACTCGTACTTTCTACTTCAAATTGGGGCTTATCTTCCTTTATGATCATGACTCGGCGGTTCGAACATTGACTAGCCACGTGTCTATTGCCGGGCACTTAAAACATTTGATTTCTCAAGTTTTCTTTCCTAAACTCTAACCCTAATCTCCTCGGATCTCAAGCTCTTCAATCTTCCTCTTACCTTAGCCTTCGTCTAGTTAGCTTAGCATGTAACCTCAACGTTCTACCTCGAAACCATTTGATCCTTTGTCATTCCTTATTTAACTCGGTAGGCCGCTCCTATTTGGCATCAACATTCAGCTACTTGGCATCCGACTAACTTTGTTCCACCGTTACCTTTTAACTCTTTAGGCCACATGGATGGTTTCATCCAAAGTTGTGAGGTTTTGTAGTTCCACGATGTTACCAATCTCTACCCGTAGTTTAGAGATAAACTGTACTATAGTTTAAGACTCAGGTTCATCAACATCGCATCATATCATGAGCAACTGAAACTCTTGAACATAGTCATCTATGAATCTATTACCTTGCCTCAAGTCTTGGAATCGTCGGAAAGTGTCTTGTTTGTAGTGTTTAGGAATGAACCTATTTCTCAAAACTCTCCTCATCTCATTCCATGTTTGAACCTTGCTTCAGGTCCTCAAATGAACATTCTATAGCTTCTTCCATCACATTGCTATATATCCAAAAAATTATAACCCGGCCACTCTAATGTAGATAGCATCTTCATAATCATAAAAGTCAAATATCTTTTCGATCTTCTCTTCCCAGTCCAGATGTTTGGCACCTCTTGGCACTTTCAACTCACGCTCATTAATCCCATCATACTAGTCTTCTCCTTCTTCGTACTCTTCCACTTTGTCTAACTCCAACCTTCTTCTCGCGACTCTATTAGTACGTCGTGGTAGTGCTTGGTTCACTGGAAAGGCTTTCGAAGCTCGCTTGTTCATTTGTCTCCTTAGCCTATCTCTCATTTCTTGGCCCTACTTGACAACTCTCTCACACGGTCCAGTCTCCAAGATTCTATTTACTGAGATAGCTAAGTTGGCCACTACAGCAACAAGATCTTGTATCTACTCATTAGTAGTACGTAGTGTTTGTCGGGTAACTCGACCATGACCATAAGCATCAATCTCGGCATCGTTAACCTTTCCTTGTACATTAGGATTCGACATTCTCAACACAAAGCTTCTTAAAATACACTTCATATGGATGCCTACAACACAAAAGTATCTCAAACAACAGATGGACTACCTACAACACACAAGCATCTCAAACAACAAATGGACTATCACCACACAGCTCTTGGTCTCAACCTCAAGCTCTGATACCGGGATTATATGATGTGCCTAGAAGCTTAGTTATTACTAAAACTTACCATAGCAAACTTGAATTAAACGGGTCCTCTGAAATATCAAAGAAAAAATAGTGGGAAATGGTCCATGGACGAACTGGAGTAGCTAATGTGAGGCTGCTTAAAGGATGTAACTCACCAACGAACACAACACAACTTGACACCTCATTTGATATGATGCACAAGTTGATGTCAAGGTCCATCCACCGTTAATCCTAAGCTATTAAGCAAAATTAAATAAGAGTGTATGAAAGAAAATTAAACTTAGAGGAGGTTGTCTCTCAAGAACAAAATATTCAATGTCTAATTGTTAAGTTATCTCCGGATTACAAGAGAAAGGGACTATTTATAGTAAGTCCCTAAGACAACATTACAAATAAGAAAATTACAAGAAAGTATATATAAAAAGGGAATTCCTAGTACATACAAAAAAGGTTAAAAAGGGCAAAAGACAAAAATAGAAAAGTAGTACAATGTTAGACAAGATAGACAGGTGACTGTGCAACATTAATTCGTATGAAGATTCTCTAAACACAACAGGTGAGGGGGACTAAGATGTTGCGGCAATAAAGAGGGTGATAAGAAAAATGGTAACAGGCTGAGAGAAAACTACTTGACCGATAAGTAAGTCTCTCATTATTTGGCAAGAACCTCTCGGTAGCAGTTGGTTGGATTACTTTGGACAGGGTCCTAGGTAAGGGAAATGGTCGGCATCATCACAACTAGGTGTATGGATTAACATATGACAATGTGGGGAGCTTAGGGAGTTCAGCTACCTTCCTTCGGTGTAAAGTTTCTCATCATCAATAGGTTGTCGAGAGAGGATTCTTCGAGAAAGGGATTGAAGACCTTGGAGCCTATTTAATGGAGCATTTTGAAAATTAAACACTGTCAAAAACCACACTACAATGAAGCAATTTAGAGGTTAGGACCATTAATTAGGAAAAAAGAATAAAACTAGCTTGTACTTACCTTAGAGGCATCAACTCAAAGATAATTTTTATCATGAATAATTTATATCCTCTTAGACGAAGAAGTGCCTGCATGAACCATACACACAAAATTCAAACTTTGGATTATAAACCACTTAGTAAAGGAGATAATCATTATTGGGCCAAAGAAAAAAAGAAAAAGAGAAATAAAAAAAAGGGGAAGAAATAACATTAAAGTGGTGCAAAAGAAGGACTAAAGAAAATGAAAAAGAAAAGTCTAAAAAATAAAAAAAAAAGTGATTGGGAATCAAGTATAAGAAAAGGCCTAGAAAGCTTGAAATACTAAGGGCACATTGTAGCCTACCAAGGATACTAATCCGAACATAATATGAATCCCCTGAGAAGGCCTAAACTTAAACATAAGAAGCCCTAAACATTATCCTTAACATACTAAAAACCTAAAAACACAAAGCCTCTTTACCCATTCATAATCACAACACAAGACTTTCCAACCCCAATACCACTAATTTCTATAAATGCTATTATGATAATAGGGAATAATTTATCTTAGATAAAAATTATTTTTGAAGTTCGGGTAAGCACGTTTATAGTTTTTCGTAAGGGTTCATGATTTGTAAGCTCGGGTTGAATGAGTAGATTCTTTCAAATAGACCTCACCTTTTCATTAATTCTTTTTGAAACTAATGAGTAAAAAACTAATCTTACATTATGAGTTAAAAAAAAAAAACTAACAAATTGATTAAAACATATCACTTTTAAGATATACTATAATTTTTGAAGTTGTAGTTAATAATGAAAATTTGAATCAAGAGAAGGTAAGGAAGTCTTATTAAACTAAACTAACTAATTGTGAGATATCATTCCTTTGGTAGAAACGCATTTAGAAGATCTTTAAGAAAAGTTACTCCAGTGGTGTAAGCGCTCCAAGAGATCCTCTAAAAGCAAAATTGATGAGTAATCGCTTCATGTGAACACCTCATGTTCACAAATCACTTACCCTAAGTTGAAAGCTAGTGCCCCAAAGAAGAATGTAAGACCGATATCCATTGCCAATAATTGACAAGGGCAATGAGGGGATTGTTCCAAACCTCGAACAGTCTCAAAAAACAAATGAAAGTCAATGGTTTTAGCAAACTAGCTCACTTAACCTACAAACATGACACACCTTAAAACCATAAACAAACCTAAGTTACAAACACTAAACTTGGGGTTGTTCACCATAATCCTTACTAAAAGGGTTGATAAGAGCTATAAGTAAAATGATCTTTTTATAGAAAAGAACAAGTTACAAAGAGATGGGAGAATGTATTCTATTTATGATATCTTGGTTATGGCTTATATTTCATAGGGTATTTATACCCAAACAACTAAGGACTTACATATTAGGATAATTTACTAAAATGAGCATCTTCCCCAAGATGGAAAAGTACTAAGAAGAATATATGGGGAAATGGGTAAATATATAGTGTACATAGTGGGAATATTCCAGCTCTATCCATACTAGTATAGATGTCAGAGGATAGGTTTCCTCCTCTAAGTGGATGGGACTCCATGAGGTAGAATGGGTGAGGAAGGATTAGCACATAACTAGATGGCGGCTCCTAGATAGCTTAGTATTAAAAGTTTAGATGTAGCTCGTGGGCAATTGTATGGGACATCTTGGTATCCAAGAATAGGTTGGCTATTGTCCAAATAGGTGGACACATGTTAGTATTGAATTAGAGTCAAGGTGGCCGAGCTAGTGAAAATATTTGCTACATTGTTCATAATACAGTTTAGCTCAACCATAAGTTAGCATTTGGCGGGTTCCTTGCCCTCTAATACCATGTAAAACTTAGCAAGTAGAGGGATGGGGAAGCTCAATATTAAGCAGGAGGTTGGACTCTTTTATGGTCAAATTTAGGGAGAGGACCCTTTGAGCCATACTTTCTAACCCTTGGACTTAGGTCTAGGTTAGCGGTTCAATTAGTCGATTCCTATTAAGAACACCAAAAGGAAAGAGAATCAAAATTATTAGGCGATTTGACTAAGGTAAAAAAAAAAAGAGTGAGTTGATAGAAGCCCATAGATATTGGAACATTAGAACTTGCGGGGAATCCAAAACTATTAGCAAATCTTCAAGAAAAAGAATATTTCAAATAAAAAGAAAGAGAGCAAGAGAAAAGGATAAGTTTTTAATATCATTTCTAAAATTCTTCTTTAGGTTCCAAACTAACTTTGTTAGCCAGCTTCATTTGTTCTAAGATGTTGGCCTTAAGGGCTAGTTTTTTTCTTTTTCTTTTTAGCATGTCTTCTAAGTTTTTCTATTGTCGAATCCTAATATGTGTAAAGTTTTTTCTTCTAAATTGGTCTTAACCATTTTCCTCCATTTCAAAATAAGGCTAAGTTCAAATAAAGGGACTTAGTCCCTAATGTCCAATTCAGGATCTCCATCTAAGACAACTTAAGAGTTTTGACCCTTACAGTCAGATTTATCAAGAGACCTAGTCCTAACAACTAGTTCAAGTTGCCTTAGTAGCTTATTCTTTCTCTTAAATCGACCATTGATGTTAGTCTTGTCTATTCTAAAACTAAGGTTATAGTCCCATCATCTAACTTAGGGATTTTCATCTTAAATGTTTCCTACTTGAGAAAATTTCCCAACAAAATAAAGGAGAGAGTTTTTGAAAAGGGTTAAAATCTGGTAGAATCGAATGCACCTCATAAGTTTAATTCGTTTATCAAAATTCATCAATCTAAGATGGTGCCCAATGCCATTATCCAAGATAGTGTTAAAAACCTTTAATCTAAGATGATGAGTAAATTCATCAATCCAAGATGTTGCTAAAAGACTTCAATCCAATATGGTAAGAAAATCCATTAATTCAATACGGTGATAAATTTGCATTAAATCCATCCATCTAAGATGGCATTAAATTTTTGTTGTTGGTGTAAAATTGTTGATAAACTAAAAACTCCTAACTTGATATAAAACTTGGTAATTCAAAGGAGTCTATAAAAACCCAACAATCCAAGATAGTGTAAAATTTTTGGTAAAATGCAAAAATCCATCTATCCAAGATGGTCATTTGAAATTTGTTAACATGTGATAAGATATGCTTTCTTGAATAAGTTTTATCCATCTAAGACAGTTGTTACCATCTTCTAAGTAAACTCACATCCTTTTTTAGAGAATCCATTCAATAGTTTCTTTATGTCCATCTAAGATGGTATCCTTTTGAAAGGACCCAATCATGTTAACTAGCTTCCATTACATCTTCTCTCTTTAAGGTTTATGTTGCACTCAATTTGCACCTGTGATAACACTCATTTAGCTCATATTTTTTAGGATGAATTTGTATAGTTTTTGTTCATTGTTGTGTTAATTACGAAGAATTTGGAGCTTAATTGTTAAATATGTCAATTGTAGGTCTTGAAGGAGCTCTTAATGGATTTTTGAAGAATTTGGCAAAGATTTAGAGTTTTGATGAGAGAAGCATCGATTAAGCGATATGAGCAAAAGAGTTTCCGACAAGAAATTAAGTTTATAAGAGAGCATGTTTAAATAACCTAGTCGTGGTTCTGGCTATATTCCCTTCATCCAAGAATTTCTTAAATTTGAAGACTAAAAATTGCAAAGGAGAAGCATGCTTAAGGATCATAGTTGTGATCTTAAGGCGTAATCTTGCTATTAACAAGAAAATCTTTCATTTTTAGAAAGCCTTTTTGTAACCCTAGATGGAAGTTAATAGGAACGAACCCCTTAGACTAATCATGTGCAATCGAACTAGAGGACTCTAAGGGCTTGCTCGGAGAATACTGGCTCACTTGGAGAATACTAGCTCTAAGCCATAGCCAAGACAGGGATTCCTATCTCGAGCTGATCTCTTGCCAACCTGATTATCAAATCTTTACATGTGCTAGAACCGCTCCTGTTTAGCTGCAACGCTTTATCCCAAGAGATAGCCTAAAAGTAGTTGAGGCGAGCTCCCAATCCGACTGCAAGCATACGGCTCCAAATCAAGCTGACTTCTCTTTAGAAGAACTAATTGGTCCCCAACCTAGTCCACATCAAGTTGGCCCCTAACTACAAACATTACTCTATTTCCACCTACCTTGTACCATATTTCTCCCATCCAAACGCCAAGTGACACGTGTCTTCTGACACAACATTTCAAAATGATTCTTTCATTTTCATACTAAATATTCTTTGTCTCTTTTACCCTTTTTAGTATGTCTTATGTAATCTAGTTATAGAATACCTTTTTATCTTTTCATAGATATAAAGTAATCCTAGTAGACAGGTATATAAACCTCCACTTTCTTGTATGTGGAAAATCATCTCTTCAACACAAAAATTATTCCTTTGAGCAACCTTAGTATTCTTGTTATCATTCAACTCTTATCTATTCCCTTTACTAAGGAGTAGTAGCGACCCTTCAATTTGGACCAGTATATCATATCCAGCGGATTGTAAGCCGAGTAAGATCGAGTGGTGCATCATTTCCATTCAGTAACTACTCAGAGTTTGTTAACTTTTTTTTTTTTGTTTCTTTCCGATTCATTTCATTGTAATGCCTCTTTGTGTGTCCAACCTTGGAGATGCATCAGAAGTTCTATAAATAGGAGTTTAGACTTAGTTTTCAGAGAGAGCCCCCTTAAAAGAAGTCATGTAGGGAAAAGTTGTAGCAAAGATTCCTCTCTCTTTCTTTTCTCTTTTATTTTACTTTTCCATGTTTTGAATTTATTGTTCTTACGTTTGACATCTAATTACATTGTGTTAGTTGTTTTTAATTCATATTGCTGGCTATTGAATTAATATGTAAGTCCACTCTAAAGATTGTGAGATCCTAAAGTAGATGGACAAGTTGTAATTAGAAATAATTGAATAAGCTAAAACATTTAGCTATTTGATTTATCCGAAATAAGGCAACCTAATAGTGAAATATAAGGTCTTAATGCAGTTTGAAGATATTTTATTACAGAAACGACTCCAAAAAGTATACTCATGATTATAAATTAATTAAGAGATACAAGTTCGTTTACTTCATGCTAAGCATTACCACGATCTAAAGAGTAATAGAGATGTGAAAGTTATATAGAACTAGGTTGTAGATAGTATATTTCCTAAAGGATATGCCTTCTTACTTTTAGTTTATTTGCTTGTTTATTTTAATCTTCTTATTTATTTTATTGTTTTTGTTTAGTTTATTATTATTTTCTTGTTTAGTCATTATCTTTGATTACGGTTTGTTTTTTTTTTTTTTACTATTCTTAATTATTAAGTTAAATAATTGGAAAATTAGGGAAGAGTACTAGTAATCCAAGTTTTCTCAATTTTATGGTTCCTTATAGGATCAACAACTTGAACTCAAATCCATTTTATACTATAACATGACTATGTGCACTTACCTACGCTCCTAATCAACCTACCTAATTTAAGCTACATTTGGTAGGCGCCAGGTTCTTCTAATCCCTTCTCCATAGGGTTGAAGTGACAGTAGATGCACACTCACCTAGTTTAGGCTGTATTTAGAGACACTATGGGTTTAGCTTGCTCTTAGAAGCACACCCATCTTATTCACCTGCTAGTCACCACGAATCTATTCACTAAGAAGGGATTTCTTTTCGCCTCTCCACGAATACCCAACAAATCAAAGTTTGAATAACTAGCTGACTGTAATACCATTCTAATTTTTCCTCAAGTAATAATGGTGTCTCCTTTTGTCTTTATAATAAAATTTTCACTAAACTTCACCACAAAGAGGAGTAGTTATGAACACTCCATTTCCCTCCCTATAAGTTTATAAAATCTTTGAATGATAAAGGAAAAGGCACTAAGTTAGAAAAATACAAAAAAAAAATTAAAAATTGGAAAAAATGTTGAAAAATTCAAAAATACAAAAAATAGAAATATAGAAAAAAAAAGTGATGAAAAATGGAAAATTAAAAATTAGGAAAATAAGAGTCTTATGTCATTTCTAGATCATTGGGTCTCATTAAGAGGTGAATTTCACTTTTTAGGGTCAAAAGAAGTTAAAGTACACATATGTGATAGTTGTTTCGAGTATTATTTGAGAACATTATGTTTTTCCTAAAAAATTTAATATTCAAACATGGTTGAGGTTAATTACTTTTTATTGTAAAAGGGAGGGTGATTTAATTTAATTATGGTTTCAAATACATTCATTGGATTTAAATTGGTTGATTTAAGAGAAATTAAAATTAAATTAACTAGATAAGTAATGAACTAGAGCCAACTCAATTTGAAAATTGCTTTCGACACATGTGTACAACATTTATTAAACATTATTGCATCCCCATTCTTTAAAGAGCTAATTTAATAGCACTCAAATTGGGCATAAACCAAATTCATTAGTTTGAATCAATTTAGGCCAGTTAATACATTGTAAATAAATTTCAATTGCAATAATGCATAAGAGTAAGCTCAAGCAAACTACTAAGGCGTGCACATGGTGACATCATCTTCTTCATCCTTTCCTCTGTTTTTGGTCAAATTTTCTTCTTCCTTTCAAATTTTTTTTCTTTTTTCTTTTTAAACAATCAAAGCTTGAGGAAATCCTTTTGGACAACATTTTCCATCAAAATACATTATTTCTCATTAAATTGGAAATCAAAATATACAATACTCATTTATTATGATTTTTGAATTTATAATGATTGATTACCTTCTAAGCTTAAGCAACCTTCAATCAGTATAAATAGGAGTCTAAGAATGCATTTAAATCATGTCGCATCACTTGAAAGCTTCCTAAAAGCTCTCTCTTTCACTTTCTCTCTCTAACTAGGGTTTTATTTCCCTTTTTATAAAAACTTTAATTTTAAGCAATATCAAGAGAAAACAAAGCTAGAAAAATGTTTCTTAGTGCTTAGAGAGTAGAAAAATAATTGTCTTATCCTTTAATTTATCAAAAACAAGTTCGAACTAGGACTTGCAAATTTGTCGCCTGTTGCCTTCATGAAACAACACCTTCACCCACTTTTTGCTGGGATTGACTACACTACAATGTTTAGCGACCCCTAAAACCTTCAAGTTGACATACACCTAGCCTTCAACGATAGCTATATTGAGCTATGCAACCCCCACTAGCCATTGTCTTTCATCTACCCCCTTACATGTGTAACAACCCACTCTAAGTCCAACCACATTCGAGCGTAAAGACTAGGTTCAACCCTGGTTTGTTTTCCTTCTTCTTCTGTTTCATTTTATTTGTTTTGTTGATTTATTCATTTTGCAAAAAAAAAAAAAAAAGAGAAAGAAGGAAAGAAAGAAGTAATTTATTTTAGAATAAAGGCATCGCTGCATAGGCCTTGGGTGTTGTAAGGTAATCCTCACTTGGGGACAAATAGGGCTCACTTGCTTAAAATAAAAAAAATAAGAAATAAAAAAATTTTAAATAGGATTTTTTTGTTATATATCTTTAAGGTGTTTATTAAGAATGAAAATAAGAGTTTTCTCAAGAAAAAATAATGTTTTCAGAAATATAAAAATAGCATTCTTCTATTTAGCAAACGTTTTAAGATTTTCAAAAGAAAAGGAGGAAAGTTAGTTGTTATAAAAAAAATGAATATGAAAATGAAAAAAAAGAAAGAGTCTTCGAAGAAATAAATGTCTTTATTCATCAGGAAAATAAATCATTTTGCAAAGTTAGAAATTAAAGCTTTTCCAAAAAAATTGAAAAATTCTTCTCTCACTTAGGAAAATGAGTTTCTTGAAGAAAAAATAAAAAAATTTTAATGAACTCTCTTTCAAAGTTAGAAAAATAGGATCTTTTGAAAACAAACACTAAAACTAGGGCATTTTTCTTAGAAATTTTCAAAAAAACATGAAAACCTGAATTGTCTTAAAAGAATTAAGAAGAACCAAGTTACTAAAATTTTACAAAAAAAAATGAACTATGGAATTAAAGGGTAAGTAGGCACCTCTGGGGGAACTTAAAAATGAAAATTTTTATCTTTCCTTTTTTTATTTTTCATAAAAAAAGAGAAAAAAAATGAAAAATATAAAAATTCAAAGAAGTGATAAATTGTTTTTCTTTTAAGTTTGAAGGGGTGTTTTGAACATTGAGGCATAATTTAGCGTTCTAATGTAGTAACCTTCAAATTTTAATAAGCTAGCCTCAAACATCTTTCATTGCTTTTGAAATCTTTTTTCAAGGATTTTAAAAAACATATGTTAATAGCTAAAATTACAACCAATCCATCTAATTGGTTCAAATTTATTCTCTTTTTCCCGTTCCAAGTTAGGTGGCAACTCCAAAATTTCTAAATTCATCGAAAAACTAAGTTTTTTTTTTTTTTCCTGAATTCTTAGTCGATAGATGGCATTAAATGGGTTATGGTTTTATATCAATCGAATTAGGAAAAAATAAAACTGAAAATTAAGGTTCATAGTGTGTGATCCTAATTTTCTATTTCATGGATAATACTGAAGTGGAGATTAATTCGATTGTGTATTGATTTGTGGTAAGTTACATCCACATGGTCAGTACACATTATTGTTAAAGCATTACTTAAACCCATCACCATTTCTTACATATTTGGAAGGACCCCCCTCATGTTCGTGTTTGTGCTTATTATCTTAGTGATTGTTCTCATAGGCACATTATTATGACTCACTATCTTTTCCCTTGAACTCTGAGTGTTAGCTTTATTACATTATCCAAAGTCTTAGAAGTTTGTGATTCAACCATATCTACAATCTCATATTTCAAACTTGTAATGAACCTTCATGGCTAGAAAAAAAAAATGTAATAAATCTTACATCTTGCTATAGTATATTCTTTAAGCTAATTCACATCAATTTGAATATAAGAGTCTTGTATTCCTTTGCATTATCCTCCAAACACATTCCCTTTTGTCTCAATGATTACAATCACATAAAAAAACTCTACTTTGTAGTATTGGAGTATGAGCCTCTTTATTAACACTATCCTCATCATAACTTATATTTTCGCTTCTACTTCACCATCTTCCTTCTTTTGAATCTTTTCATTCTTCAACTACATATATGCATGTCTTGTAAATTCTAAAGCAATTTGTTTGATTTTAGTATGCTAATAGTTCTCGTAACATTCAAACAATCTCCCTGCTTGCGATTCTAAATCTAAGAAGTAGAGGTGTACAAACGGGTTTTAACCCGTGGACTGGCCCGTTTGACTAGTTTCTAAAATGGGTTAAGGTAAAGTTTTTCAACCCATTTAAAAAGCAGGCCATTTTGGCTAAGCCCATTTAACCCGCAGGTTAACTAGCAATGAGCCAGGTTAGCTCGCTTTTAAAAATAATAATAATAATAATGCGCTGGATGTAGATGCAAGTCACTTTGGATGAGTTAATGCATCAATTGTTGGTCTTCACGAGTCAAGTTACGACATATATGAATAAATACAACATATCTATTATCAAATAATAAAATAATATCCTTAACCTTAGCCAAAAAGTAACATCAACAGAGAAAGAAACTAAACACTCTATCTAAAGGACTACATGACTATGCCTACTTTGTTTGCCTCTCCTTCTCTGTCTCCAATCTCCTACTCTACTCTATATGCACTTGCTTAACAACATTAATTTTCATTATGGGTGGAATACTTTTGTTACGGTATACTATACTTTCTCAAGGAAGAATACTCTTCATGTTATGACTTTATTAGTTGGAGAAAATTACTTGAAAAATATAAGATGATATAAGCAAAGACGACACAATAAGTCTCTGATTTCCTATATAACTCCAATAACCTATGTATTTGTCTAAAAGTGAATCAATGCCGGAATAAAAAACTTTGGATTCATTAGTAGTTCATTCCATTAAAAAGTTAGTAGGGGTAGCCTATTTAACTCGCGAGCCAAAGTAGGTTAGGTTGGGCCAACAAAATTCTAGCCCATTTATAAAGTGAGTCAAAATTAGTTGGCCTATTTAACTCGCGAGCCAAAATGAGTTGGGTTGGGTTGAGTTAGCCCGTTTAACTTACTTGTACACCTTTACTACGAAGTCATCTGGTGATGTACAGCTATCAAAATCTTCAATTTGATAGTCTTCATTCTTCTCATATTTTTATTCTCTTCAACAACATGTTTAGCTTTGAGATTATTACCTTCTTCTTCTACCAATTTATTATCTTCTGTGCATTCTCTAACATACACACCTCCATTTCTATGTACTATTTCACGGATATTTTTGTCTCCTATATTTTCTCCCAAAGTTTGAATCAAAGTATGTTATGCAGCATCGCGGTACACATCATCTCTATGAGTTCTACTAATTGTTGGCCCACTTCGTTCTTGGTAGTATTCCTTTTTCTTCTCCTAACATTACCCCTACTACTTTTACCACTAGCCTCTGCATTATTACTATTACCCAACATCCTTAAAAGTATGCAAAAGTTCTTAACAAAGCAAACCACAAACAACAAATAACTAACTATCCCTTTCATAAGGTCACAAGATATTTATACACATTACAAGTAACTAATATAGAAAGGAAAATATTAGAATGGATATACAATAATTGTCTCAAAAGAAAATAATTGTTTTAGAGGAAATAAAACGACTAAACTACATCATAATTTGTCAAGCTCTCTATGACTTCCTTCCTTATCCATAATACTTAGAGTGATGTTCGTTTGAAATTAAGATTCTCTTGCATAAAGTATCTTAAGAAGCATTGTTGTCAAAAACTTTTATTGCATCACCCCAAAGTGCCTTTGAAGGTCTTAGCACGACTCTTCTTCTAGAATCAAAGCCTCTAAATGACATAGAAGTTGACTTACATCCAGAACCACTAATTCACTTCTTTGATTAATTGGCTTTACTTTTGACTTCAACCTCCTTTAATAAAGAACTTAATATCTAGTAAAATTTCTCATGTAAATAGAATCTCGATTAGTTCCATTCTTACGAAAGAAACCTATCGGATTTTGATTTATTAATCTTCTCTTCTATATTCAGAACCTTAGATAGTTCCTTTCAATCTTTTTTTTTTTTTTCTTATGACATTAAGGTATCATTTGGTTGCAAAGACTAAACTGAACAAAAAAAACTGGATAGGACAGGATAGAACAAGTACAAATACAAATAAGACTGAATAATACAAGCTTATTATACCATAATTAGTTTATACAATACTAAATATAAAGTTTTGTATTGTCCATTATTTGGTATACACGAGTATTGAACTTATTATTCTATTTTGACATTTATACTCTCAATATTGTCTAATATACATTTTAATTATATTTTTATATTATTTGAAATACAATTTTAATTGATTATGAATTCATGTAATTAAAAAAATTATATAAAATATTTTAAAAAGTTGTAGATTTTCTAGTTATTACAAATTAATTATTTATATTATAAACTAAATAATTTTTTATAATATTCAATAAAAATAATGTTGATTAAATCAATATTATAACAACATAATACATATTATAATACAATAACAATTTAATAAATTATAAAAATTTTCCTATGATTTAATATATATAATATTGATTAATAATTAAAGCAATATTCTCAATATAATAATTTAAAATATTGATAATGCAATATGATGCGTTTATGAATTATATATATGCCACATGAAAATGAAAGTTCATTAGTAATAGTCCTAATAGTGTTTACATACAAATACGTTTCAACAACTACTAATTAATCAAATGATTCAAATGTCTTTCAAAATCACCCAAAAACAAAAGTCTATCATATAGTCAATTTGTTACAAACACATCTAATTCAATNAACGTCTATTTATTTATTCAATATTATAATATCATAATAAATATGATTATACAATAACAATTTAATAAATTATAAAAATTTTCCTATGATTTAATATATATAATATTGATTAATAATTAAAGCAATATTCTCAATATAATAATTTAAAATATTGATAATGCAATATGATGCGTTTATGAATTATATATATGCCACATGAAAATGAAAGTTCATTAGTAATAGTCCTAATAGTGTTTACATACAAATACGTTTCAACAACTACTAATTAATCAAATGATTCAAATGTCTTTCAAAATCACCCAAAAACAAAAGTCTATCATATAGTCAATTTGTTACAAACACATCTAATTCAATAACTACTAATTAACCAAATAGTTGAAGTGCCTTTCAAAATCAACAACTATATCATTAACAAAAGCAAGCCTCTACTCTCTTTGGAGTCTTCAAAAAAATTTCTCATATGATGGAATTTCAGCCCTTTTCATTAAAAAGTCATTCTCTTTATTTTCTGATGATTCTAAAGTATGCAACTCTTTAAAAAAACTTCCTTTAGAGCGTTTGCAATTTTCCCTACAAATAAAGTAAAATAGCTTTTGACTTCATTTATAGTCTTCTCAAATATTGCAACAAATTTTGCAACATAATCTACCATTTAACGCTTACGAGAGGATGTCGTAGATGAACCATCGCATGAAACAGGTGATCGTAGCACTGATTCTATCTCTTTTTCAAAATTATCTTGACCATCAATTTATGTATCTCTCAAAGCATCAGCAAGTGTCTCAATCCCTTTGTCATTTGTTCTATTTTTTCCAAAAATATTTTTGTAATATTTAAAACACCTTAAATTCTTTCATTACATGATTACCAATCTTTGGATGTTTCTATACATCAATTTAGTTAGTTATAAATAAAAATTAAAATTAAAGAAGGGAATATACTTTAAAATAAAACAAGTGTTGAGCATACCACCATATATTCTATAAGAACTCAATCACCATCCATTATGATACATTTTTTTATGTTATTCTAACCAAATCCATCAGTCTTTATCATGTCAAGAACTTCAAACAATTTAACCAACTACCTCTTTATTTTGTTAACAACTTACTTGATGTTAAGATTTATTTTTGAAATATATTTATTCATCCTTTTTAAAACTTTTCCATGAGTCCCACTCTTAAAAGTGTCATTCTTTCCTCTTTAGCTCTTAACAACCAACTCCTTTAACACTTTTAATGGTGTTTTTTTTTTCGTTTTCACTCTAACTATGACTACATTTTTTGTCTTTACTATCAATGATTGTAAATCTACCAAAGTTTTAATGCATCAATGTAAGAATAAAAAAAAAAGAAATTGTTTTTATAAACATTACAAGAAAAAAAATTAATAAAAGGATTTCAATAACTGGAGGATGTCAACATACATAATTAATAAAAGTTTAAGAGTGATGATAAGCCAACATACATAATCAAAGGAAGTATAAACATGAAACAACTTTCTAATTTTTATGACAAATCTTCCACTCATCATATATTTCTTTTGCTAGATTGTCTCTCATTTGATTCCATTTCACACTAATTTCCACTATTCCAATTGTATCAATCCTATCTTACCCAATAAGAACTTCATCACCTACTATTAAAGCATACTCTAAGGGATCTAGTGGCACGTATATTCGAATAAAGGTACAATAACCAACCAATTAGTATCATTTGACGTTATATTTTGATAGGGCAAAAAGATGGACTCCTTAAAATACCTAACCATTTCTTCAAGATTTCAAAATATCTCTCTATAACATTTCTTACCCTTGCAAGCCTATAATCAAACAATTCCTCATGATTTTGTCGCCTAAGTTGACTTGCAGCTTACTCTTGAATATGGTATCCAAGAGGCAAGAAATTCTTATGCATTTACGTATCTACCATCTACTAGATAGTATGAGCCTATACAAAAATGCAACCCTATAAATTTATAAAGGAGAAATTGTTATTCTAAAAATAAAATAAAATATGAATTAGGAATTCTCAAACCATTAGACCAAAAATTGCATCACTTAATACTTTAGAATCTAATGCGGATCCTTCTTATCTTACTAATACATAGATGAATTTTAGGTTACTAGTACATATTCCTAAAACATTTGCTGCAAGATGCCCTTTCCTTGTTCGATACATAGGTTTGTCTATAGAATAAATCATGCCTATTAAGGAGGATTTTAGGGGCTAAGGGGTGGTAGGTGTGGAATTTATATTAATGAAGTACCTTAAACCACTTTCACTTTTCATTGGTGCAATCTTGTGGTATTGGATCTGGTTTTGCAATACTTCTACTAACCTCAAGATAATAGCCAACAATTGATGGCAATTTTTACTAACTTTCTCACTTGTTCTACAAAATTTCACTTGAATACTACTATTTTTTGTGTGATGTGCAAATATATTAAGAAAAACAGCAACTTGTTCTTCAACACTAGCCCTTCCATTAGTATGTATTCTCCCTCGTATCATAAGGAGTTCATAAAGATGTGCAAAAGTGTTTCTACATATCCTTAATTCCCATAAACAATTTGTACAACTTCTCTTAGTAAGTGAATCAATTGCTTCTCTATGTATTTCATACTTAACCAATGTTTGTTTATCTAGTACTCCTCTCTCCATCACCTTCCTTAAAATCAAGTGAAAAAAAAAAAGCCAACAGCACCCATTATAACCATATTAATGTAAACTTTACATTCAAGAAAGTAAATCAAAACTCCATAATGATTCATTATCTATAATACACATTAAGTACAAATAAGTGAGTACAAAGTAAAAAATGCATAAATTGTATGAACTCTAGGAAAAATAACTAGTAATTAACAAGAATAATGACCTATTAACTAGAATATATGAATGCAACTTCCCCAAATGTAACATATTTATTAACAAAAAAAATCCTTGGGCAAGTTTATTGTCTCTATACAATACATTAGCGATTAACAAACAATTATAACTATGAGATAATATTCATGAAGTTCCCAATGATAGTATTGATATTAAATGATTAATATTTGTCAAGAGATAAATGATCAAAGAGTAAAACAAGTGACCTAAGAAGGTATAAGAAGTGTTAATAGATACAACCAAAGACTGGTGAAATTAAGGCAATCTTCTATTGTTGCTTGATTACAAAACAACTAAAGACAAACATCTATATGAAAGAGAAAAGCGAAGAAGACTTTATAGAGAACTAGAGTAAAGAAAATATAACAAAGAAATCAAGTTATATTAACAATCATGAGATTCATCTTCACTAGCCATATACAACATGCTAGTCATTTTCTTATAATAAACCAAAAACAAACTAAATTTAATATCTAAAAAGAGGAACCGCGTTATGCTAATAAGCTCTTTGTATGTAATTAGCTAAAAGAAAGGCTGTACTGGAATCTCATCCCTTACTTATAAATTTGCCTATATGCCCAAAAGTCATATGAAAACAGCTTTAAAATAAATTTGGAACCTGTAACCAGTTTGTGTGCTAAAATCTTAGATGATTCTGCATGTAGTTATAGAAAATTGTCGATACAAGAAGATCAGTTTACGTGCTAAAATGATGATATCAATCACAAATTAGTACAAGCTTATAAAATTTCAATGGAGTTGGTTGTGATATCATCAAATTTTAGTGATCTTATGTGGCCTTGTCATCATTTAAAACCATTATATGTTTTCTAACATAAGCATGCCAATTATTTGACATCATAACATAAGATCCTTATGTGTAAACATTGGCAATCAAGATTTGGTAGCGTTAATCAAAGTTCATAGCTTAGTAATATTATAGACTATAGCATACGTAGGATTTAACTCAAAGAAAGGTGAATCGTGTGAAGGAAGGGCAAATTCATAAAGACATGTACTTAAAAGTTACATTTTTTGTGAATATTGCAAGTGTAGCTTCCCTGGGTCCATCCCTAATTGAAAAATCAAATTGACCTATTTTGTGAAATCACAAAAGATAAAAAAAAAATTACATTGCTAGTAGTATTTTATATTAAAATTGAAATCGACCCATGTTGTGAAATAAAAAAAATAACATAAAAAATCTCTATTGCCAAGAGTACTTTATATTGAATAATTTAATCCCAATTGTAGGGAGAATAGAATGACCCATATACCAGCTATGTTTACATATGTAGTCATGCAGTTAATGGAGTTATTCATCATTTACCTTGAATACACGACTCGAATGAGATAGGTTTAGCTACAACAACAAAAAAAAAAAAAAAAAACACAAGAAATCAAACATGAATTAGAATACTGCCTTAATATTCTTATAAGAAAGAAGACCATTCAACACCTCTTATGCCAACTTTGTTCCTAAACTGGGCAATTACTACATTAGTGATGAATCTAATAATAAGCTATTTAGAAAGGAAAAAATAAACATACACAAATCACATCACTAGCAAATAAAGAATGATATGAGAGAGAGAGAGACATGACCTTGAAATAAACTAGAGGCCAGATAAAACTCAGCTAAAAACCAACTCAGTTAGGAGTCGATTTTGGGTCGATTCACTCGATTTGGTAGTTTAACAAGCTGATTCGGCGATCGGTGAATTGAGCACAGCATTTTTTTTTTAATTTTAATAAATCTCATAAACACTTATTATTAGATTTCTTTTTTCAAACAATTTAAAAAACGAACAATTTCTAAACCTATCTATTATTGTAAATACTTTATGACAATAAAAAGCACATGACACATTACATTACAAATTACATGCATCACACTTACACTAAGACGCAAATGATTTTATGACATTATATATGTTACATCATAAACCAATAGTGGACACAATTGATAACATTAGAAATTAAAAAAAGTATGCTAAAGCAACAATGAAGATTCAGAAGAGAACCAAACACATGTAATCTAAAGTAATGACGTGCCAACTTTACTTTTTCTTTCGCATTTTCAACTTTGTCATTTCTTGAAACCATTTGTTTGCTGCCTTGTACTCCTTTGGGCAATGCAATTTCATGTGTTTTTTAATTTCTTTTTTATCTTGCCAATCTACCTCATACCTAAGCTTGCATACCTTGCATTCCAAAAGGACCTCTACAATTTCGTCTACATCTATATTTTCATCAAAATTAATTGTCTCCCTATGATAAACAGCTCTCTTCTTTAGATTGTCGAACCTGTATATCAACTGCTAACACTTAATGGACTTCGAGTTTGACATCCCCCTCTTTCATAGCAGTAAATTTTTTTATTTTCATGATATTGTCATCTATGTAATCAATGATCTTGACCTTATTGAGTTCAGACTTCAGTTTTCATCCTTTTGGTGAATGAACTTGAATTATAAAATTCGACAAGTTCATACGTGTGTAAAAGGATTGAAAAATATATAATTTTTACAGATAACTACCTTAACAAATTACAATACAAAATTTACATATGTCATGAAATTGGATTTCACTATAACTACATACAGGAAACAACATCTAATACATTAGATCTAATAAAGTTTGCCCATTCCATTTGTAACACTTTACAGTTAACTAAGCAAAAAAATGGTTTTTTCCCTATATTTTAGGTTATCCTACATAAGCAAGTACTTATGTATCCACAACCCAAAATCAAGCCGCCGTTGTTCACCACTTTTGTTTTTTTTTTTTTGTAAAACCTTTGATATTTTGGTTGGTTTTTATTTTTAGAAAAATCGCCTGCTTTATGTGATTAGTCATATAATTTTTTTGAGGAAAAATTCCTATAATATATACTATTTTTTTATGTGCCCTAGTTTAGAAAAATCTAACATAAATTATTATTACCTAACTTTGAAAATAATCTCATTAGAGGTTTTTTAAAAAAATAAAAATAAAACAAACATAGTTTCTCTAAGTAGCAAAAGCATTTTGAAGAAAATAAATAAATAAATGGGTCAATCACTTTCACCTTATACATTGCTGCATTCATGTGTCGAGCCTTAACTTCCTTTAAGGTAACTGAAGTCATCAAAATAATCGTCTTCCTAAGTGGATATCCCCATTAGCTCCTATTTTCTATTGGATGCTTTTCACCAATCTTCATTTGGGGTCATAACTTTCATGTAGATGACACTTAATGATGCGTAATGATCATTAAGAATGAAAATAGTAGTACTAAATGCCTGCTTCACTATTACTATTAAAACTAGAGTGGCGATGACATATCAAGCTACGTAGGAGAGGATCAGTTACGTCTTTGTGCGTAGCTTCCACTACTCAAGAATATCAAACTTGTAAATGTCTATAGTATCACTAAACTCAAAGTTGGTGTTGAGATAATGTTGGAGCTTTGTCTGTTATCTACTGGACCTACAACGCTTCAATTTTTAGGTTAATAGCTGTTCCCCTACAAAGGGATAGTTATGTGTTGTTAGGGGAGGCGAAGGAGTAACCGCAATCTAACCACCGTAGTTATACAAGTGTTGGAATAGCTCGTTTAATTTGTTTATCACTCATCCGAGCTTATTAGCTCCATTTATAGCATACACATTTTGCGTATCGAAGAGGTTATCAATTATTTGATAATACATACAAAAATAGTCTTGAAGAAAATCTATTCTACATCGAGGGTCTAAAATAGTGGCAATAAAATAAATAAAGGGAATTTTCCCATAATACTTGTTGAGCATAGTTTTTCACCCCCCCCGATTCTTTTGATAAAATTAGGTCTTTGCTAAACCGATTAATACTAAACCCTACCCGTTTAATATTGACCTTCGACTAGGGTTTAAAGAAGACCGTTTTTTCTAACTTGAAATAATTTGAAATCGCCACCCGATCGGAGTCGGGAAAATGGGTTAAGTTAAAACTAATTGGGTGGATTGGTTATAATTTAGCTACCGGTCTATTGATTAAAAAATTAAATTATAAATACGGTTTTTTAAAAACTAGAGATCTGGATCCAGAGGCTAATTTATTAAACTCTAAACGGATATCACTTTTAACTTTTCAAATTTAACTTCGCTTTTCAAATATACCCTTTTTAATTTCTAAAAAACATCTAATTATGATACACGTAACTAAATTGATTAATTTACATAAATATCTAAAAATGGAAAAAATAAAACTTTCCATATTTCAAGTCGCCCCACACTTGTGTACGAGTGCCTACGTATTCGTTATTCGGGATCAAACGTACGTAGTTCTTTTATAAAAAAACTTTAGTGGGCGGTTTGATTTTAATTTTTGAAAAAAGGTCGCATTTACGTTTTTACCCAGTTCAATTTATCTAAAGAAATTCTTTTAAAAGGGTCCTAATTGGTGTTTTATTTTTAGAAACTCTAAAATAGTCCTAATTTGGAAAAAAGGTCTATTTTATTTTCATTTATTTTTAGAAAACTTAATTTTTCTAAGTGTAAGAACGATTTTTGTTTACTAACCTATTTATTTATTTTTATTTTTATTATATTATCTTATTTATTCTATACTTAATCTATCTATTTCTATTAAAATAAATAAATAGACTACTTTCTTTCTTTTTTTTCTCTTTTTTTTTCTTCTCTTTCTTTTTTTTTTTTATTCTTTTTTCTCTTTTTTTTTTCTCATTTATAACATTTATAAATAAACAAATGAATAAATAAATAAAAAATAAAAAAGAAAAATTGAGTCGGCTCAGATTGGCTCAGTTGGCTCACTTCGACTTGAATCAGCTCACTTCGGCTCAGTCGACTCACTTCGACTTGGATCGGCTTGGTCGGCTCACTTCGGCTTGGAGTTAGCTTGGTCGGCTCGAGAAATCCGATGGTGGTGGTTTTCGTAAAAACACCGTAGGAAATGCTATCTTAGAAAGGGAGGAACCATGCTAAAGAGAGGAAACTTCGATTTTTGTTTTTCTAAAGTGTTTCAAAGTTTTTGTTGTGTTTTGAAAATGAAGAGTAGACCCCTATTTATAGGTGTCATGGTCATGTTAAGGATAGAAAAAATTAAATGTAATATGATTTTCTTCCATTTTTGGATTGAACAAACTGGACAATATGTGGTGCCAAATATATAGCTACGCGTATATGAATGTGCCAGAGTGTATCTACCACACTTAAAAGTGAGTTGGCAAACGACGTGGTGATAAAGTGAGAAAAGAAAATAAAAGATACATTTTATACCTTTTATGGATTGAACTCAAGATCTCCAAGTCATATGTAATGTTAAGTCCAAGTACTTATCCAATTGAGCTATTGGTTTTTTCCTTATTCATATATGTAATTAATTGCACATATGGACTAGGTCAGCTTGGGCTAAATTTAAATCTAAACTTAAACTCAACATCCTTTTATTCAAAACTATTTACATTAAAATTATATTTTATTTAAATAACCTAAAAATTTATTATTTTCTAAATTCCCTATTTTATTTTATGACTTTTCAAATTTTGTATTTTTTCTAAATTTCTTATTTTTTTTTTGTTTTTTCCTATTTTCCTTTTTTTTTATATTTTTCTAGAATTCTTATTTTTTCTAACTTTCATAATTTTTTTTTTGGCTTTCTTTAATTTTCTATATTTTTTTTTTTTGAAAATTTTCTAATTTAGAACCCTATAACCTAATTTGAAAAATAGAAGGGGAGGCAAAAATTAGGTGTCTACAATGCTATAGCCACTTCGTTGCCATTTCAATCATACAACTTTGTACAATTAGGTCCCCATGTGCATTAAGTATAACCGTAATTATATTGATGGTCTTCATTATAAACTAATATACGCTAAGGTTGTACACTTAGGAAAAAGTGTTGGTAGCATCATGAGAAACTTTTAGTACTTGCAATATAACAACTTATCACATACATCCTAATCTCTTGTATAGATTTCAGTTTCCAATATGGGGTGCAAACAAAAGTTACACAAAATATATTTATAATTTACCATACTTTATAACATTTTATATGTTGAATTCCAACTGTGTTTAACATTTATTTTAAATTTAATTTTTTTTGTATCTTTTACCGTTTTGTTTATAGTAAACCTTCCACATTTTATACAAAGACGATCTTTCAATAATAGTTTTACTCACTAATCTTATTTGGGTAGCTTTATAGTTTAGAGCGTCCATTTACTTTTTAACACACAAATTTAAAATGTACCAAGACTAGTTTATGTTTCTCGACATTGTATCAAAATAATGTAGATGACTGGGAATTGCCATCGCATGTTATTTACTATTGAGATTTGTCAATACCGTACTCCATAGGATGCTTCCTTTGAAAATGTCTTATTAGTGCATCATATCCATTGCCCTTTTTTTAGGCATAGTTTGAATTGCAGTCATTGCATTATGCATAGAAATTTTCTTTCTCATCTACAATTTTAGAGAAATGTTTAATGAATAATCGAATTTCATAGGTTTAGAAAGCTTACTTGGATCACCATGTTGGAGCTCATAGACGTCATCTTTTGCAATATCTACAGTTTCTTCATCCTTTGCAACATCATCCTTCTTGTTTGGCATTAGTTGCCTAAACCTAAGAAGAGGAGCTATAGGAGTGTCAAATACATCATCTATTTGTTTGTTAGTGAAGTTACGTAGCATGTCGTAACACTCCATGTCTACAAGCTGCTTACTTTGGACTGATTTGGCCTTTCTTTTACTAGCCTTCTTACCAGAGGAAGATTTAGAAAAAAAAGCAATCCATTTTTTTTTTCTGAGCTATATGTGTGAAAATTTTATTAGTTGAGATGAATATTTGAACAAAATTTGAAAAAAAAATATTGCGTAGAATATTTACTAACTAACTACGATGAAATAGAATATCATAACTAAAGCAAGTAAAGAAAAAAAAAAGTTAAGATGAGTGCGATATGGTTTTTGAATATTGAGAGCGGAGTGTAGAAAGCAAAATTTGTGCAAATTGGTGAAGAGCTAAGAAGATTACCCAAATTTTATAGCTTATACATGGAGCATTTAAATTTTGAATCCTTGTGAGTTTATTGTGTCCTAAACAGTTTCAAAATGACTGAAAACGCAAAATGTTAAAATCCATCACTCCTTATGAGTAAATATGAATTTGACATGTATCTACGTTACTTTACTGTTTATTGTGTAGATGCTATAGTGTAGTAAATGTATAAGTGTGTCTATGTAGTGAGGAATATGATATTATTGAGTATGTGACAGTACATGTTTTGAATTTATGGATGGTGTGTGTGTGTACATGTGAATGCTGCACAATTGTAGCTACTTCTAACTACCTTAAATAAATATATATATTTTCTATTATAGTGTATGTATTTGTAACGCCCAAGAACCTTAAAGTACTATAATTCGCCACTAGTTTTTGCTATTTAGGAACATGTTAAAACTCTAAACCAACTAAAATCTCAAAAATTACTTGTAACAATCGTTGATCGAGTATAAGACAATAATTCTTTAAGTTCATCAATTCGAGTGACTCACGAGCAAGTTACTCTAACCATAGACATGCTTAATAATTAGATCTTAATTTTTTACAACATACATAACTAATCGCCCCTCTTTCTCAACTTGATGATAGCAATTTCATTACTTGTTGCAAATGTATCAAATCAACCTACAATTGTAAAAAATAAAAGAATGAGCTGAAGCCCAATACTAATGCATAATTACACATGAATGTTAGACTAAGGCATAAACATGCATGTAATGCAAGTTACATCAAGTGTAAGTAAACAGTCAATTAATTATCTTGAATTTAGGCCAACAACTAAAAAGGGATATTCATGACCTCACGATATCATGATTTTTATTTACATACATAGGTATATATAGATATAAATTTTCCTTTAAATCCTTTACACTTAGAGTCAAGAGTCCAGAGTCCAGAGACCATTAATTATAGAATTCTAGTTATGTTGTCTTATATGAAAGTCCACTAGGTAATCTTCGCATATGATTAGTAGTTGCTCCTTTAAAGGTTTATAACAACATACCCTTAAAGTGAGTGAGTCAAGCATAACCAACAACCAATTAATTTAGGTTTAGTATAAATTAGTCTGATTCGCTTACTAAGTCCTAACAACCAACAAGCAAGCGCTACGTACTTGAGAAGTTAAACTGAACCCAATCATAAGTCCCAAATCAAGTGAACTAGAGAAATTGATAACAAGAACCTGATCAATAGAATAACAAATTCATCTTAGTTTATTTCTCAATTTAACGCCAACAAAGTTTTTAAGAAAGCCTAATCCGACTCGTCTTACACTTCTCCTTTACATCCTAAAAGTCTTATTACCTTAAGCTTTTAGAGATCTTGGCAAGACTAAGCAAAGTTTAGACCTTTAGGAAGGCAGGTTGAGTGAAACTCTTGGGTAAAGGACAAGAATTGAAGGAACTTGAGAGATACTGACTTCTAAGTGAAACTTCTAACTCTCTTAACTTAACCCCACCTAAAAGTATATCCAGATCCCAAACAATCTAGCTGCCTAAGGGTTGAGATAACTTAAAAAGTTTGGATCTTTTTAAGTAAGGAATATTATATAACTCTTAAAATAAAAGATGAGAATTGAAAGGAATTCTTTGAAAACAAGGTTCTAAGTGAAGTCCCCAACTCTACTTAACTCAACACAACCTAAAGGCAACTTAGAGTCTTATACGATTTAAGCTTTCAAGGTTTGAAATACTAGAAAAGATTATAATTTTGAGTAGGGTTGGATGTGTATAACATTTGGGTGGGTGTTTAGAGTAGGAAGAATCAAAGAAAAATAACTCAGGAGGCCATACAGAACATAATGTCTGGATGTTATCTATTAGCATTCGGATGATAGGCTTTTGGTTATGAGAAAAATGGCCTAACGTTTGGATGCTATCTAGCATCCTAAAAAACAACCCTTTTTTCATAAGCCAAAACTAGTACGTGGATGCCCTATATCTGCAAACACACACTCAACTTTGACTTAAACCTAAAATCCACTATCTTAACCATAATTATTCCATAAAAGACCTCATCTATCACCAATCTACTTTGAAACTAAGAAAACTCATCCCTAAATCTCAATACTATCTCAATTTCAACACATAATCCAACTTTAGGTAAAACAAAACCCACTAAGAACTTGAAAACAAGAGAAAAGGGAGGAGAAACTTACTTGGGAACGATGGAATGAACTTCTTGTATTATTATTAATAAGACAAACTCATTAAAGAGTTGTAAACTCACACAAATTCGGATTACAAATGAATACCTAAGAAACTTTATGAAAATGGAGGTTTTTCACTAAGAAAAGCTTAGAAATGGAAACTAGCAAGTTACCTTATCATTAGAGGAGTTTGAAAATGGGTTTTTCTTAAGTATTTGAAGTTCTAAGAGGTTATTCCAATTGAAAGGAAGGAGAGTGATGAAAATAGAGAGAAAATAAGAGGGCTAAGAGGGTTTTGATAGGGTATTTTTGCTCAAGATAGGAGGGTTAAGTAAATGGGTAGTTGAAAATAAGTTAATGATAGGGCTTTAGTGGCTTGAAATGATCTAAATGCCCTTATTTTTAATCCATTTTCTCTTTAATTTTGCTTGGCATTGCAAGTGCATAGGAGAGTGTGTGGGTGTATGTGAAAACGAGTGTGTATGTGCGTAATTACTGAAGGAAGCAAATTGCAATTGTCTACATCATGCGGTTTTTCTTTTTTCTTTTTATTGTTTTTTCCTTTCTACATGCGTGTAGCTTTTTTATTTAATTTATTTTCCTTTTCCTTTATTACATGCATGCATGCGTCTTTTCTTCTTTTCTTTTTTCTCCTTTTTCCTTGTTGCATTTGCATAGCTCTTTTTGTTTTCCTTTTTCTTGCTACATGTGTGCATCTATTTTTCTTTTTCTTAAAGGTAGGTGCGTTTCTAGGTTAGACCGGTGGGTTGACTCACTAGTTTAATTATTGAGCTCATTAACTAGCTGGTTCAAGGAACCGAAGGGTCGGTTTTAGTTTAGTTTCCAAGCCTAGCCCATCCTTGGGTCTACCTTGAAGTTTTTGAAAGTACAACTTCAACTTTTGAACATTGAAGCTACTAGCTATACAGTTGCCAATTAGATAAAGATTTTAAGTAAAGAGAGAGAGAGAGAGACCTTGATTAGGGTTTGACGTGGTGACGTTGCGTGATTAAGGTTTGGCATAGAGATAGAGAATAAAGGAATAGGACTTGATTTTCTGATGTGTTTTTATGAAGAGCATTTTTTGGAGTTCAAAAAAAAAAATTAGGACTTGTACTGTGGTTTTTATTTTTTGTACCAAGTATATATAAGAAATTTGGTTTTGTCCAATCTCTTGTTTTTTTTTTTTGTCCAGTAACCTAATTAGAATAATAAATTAAAAAATGAAAATTTTTTTTCCAGTTCTATACAATAAAAGTTGTGAAACTAAACAATACCTGAATCTATGATTATGTTTCCCATTAAGTTATGAGGAAACATGAAAGACAAACACAACTATTAGGCGGATTACCTCTTTTAGTTTTTGTATTCTTTTTTCATTACAAGATAATCTTTTTGGTTTTAAAAATTTAGATAGTCTTGCATTTACTAGTGGATGGGGAAAGGAGAATGTCAAAAGCATTACATGAACTTAGGTGATTTTTCGATATGAAATTATTGAATATTATACTTAATTAAACTTATGGTTATCATAATTTTATAATTGAAATTATTAAATATAATAGTTAATTGACTTTTTACTTACAATATTATTATGTTTATAATCATTAGAAAAATGATGATAAACACTCGTTAATCAAATAGTAGAAGTATAAACGATGAGAAGTGAGATAGTAATTTTGACATATAGAAGTTTGATTTAATATGACATTCATGTAGTTGGACAGTAGAAATAGAATTTGACAACACAATACAACTTTATTGTGCCAAATGTGTAGTACTTGATACAGATCTTTATGATTAAAAAAATTTAAAAATTAAAATATCAATGACTTATATTATAAATTATAGTAAAGTTCAATATGTGATTTATGAACTTTGTATAGTGTTATTTTTGGAGTTCTAAACATATTACTTATTTTGTATTGTGAAAAAAATTTCTATACCAATAAATATATGTATAGAGCTTTTTAGTTTGAGTCCAATACTGCAATGCCCTTTGTTTAATTACTTTGGTCAAATTGAGTGTAAGACTAAAAAATTTGTTTACAGTTGTGCAAAAATATGATTAATCGAATTTTTACATGCAATATTATTATGTCTATAATCATTAGAAAAATGATCATAAGCACTCGTTCACCAAATGGTAGAAGTATAAATGATGAGAAGTGAGATAGTAATTTTGATACATGGACGTTTGATTAAATATAATATTTAAGTAGTTAGACAGTACAAATAGAATTTGTCAACACAATACAAGGAGAATAACATAGTATAACTCTATTGTGTCACATTTAGTGTGTGCGGTACTTAATATAGATCTTTATGATTAAAAATTTTAAAAATCAAAATATCAATGATTTATTTTATAAATTATGGTAAAGTTCAATATGTGATTTATGAACTTTTTATAGGGTTATTTTTAGAATTCTAAATATATTACTTATTTTGTATAGTGATTTTTTTTTTTGTACCAACAAATATATTGTATAGAGTTTTTAGTTTGAGTCCATTATTGCAATGCCCTAAGTTTAATTGCTTTGGTCAATAAGCAAATGGAATAATGGACTAAAAAATTTGTTTGCAATTGTATAAAGAATGTGGCAACCTAAAGTTACCTTAACAATTCAAATTTTATGTGTAAAAAAATATTTATAATTCAGTTAGTAATTTTGGTATCTTTTTGAAAGGAAAATGATTTCCTATGGTATTTAAGTATATGACCCTTCTATGGTCAAATGTTATTAAAGCTTTTTTTATTTATTTATTTTATATGCGACTAACCTTCTTATATGTCAAAGAAAAGGAAACTACCATACTCTACTGTAGGTCCCAAAAGTAACTTCGGGGGTGGTTGGTGAATAAATTACAATAAAACTTTGAACTTTTCTAAAAAATAAGATTAAAAATGTCCGCTTTAATTATTTAAGGAAGACTAAGTGCAAAATAATATATAATCAATAATAGAATTCAAAGTAAAGAGAGTAAGGTTGAGAAGATTAAAGAAGAAATTTATAGTGTTTTAACTTTATATTTACTATACTCTTCTAACTCCACTGCTAGGGACTCGGGAATCCTCACTAGTGTTGTTTCACCATCAATTTTTCACTAATTTCAATAGAAAGAAATAATTACGAGTCTTTTTGCTCTATCTCACTAGATTGCTCTTGCTTATACATAGATCTATAGAAATTGAATCTCTCTCTAACATAGACAAACAATTGTGTTCATAGTAACTATGATGACAGATTATAAAGATCCTCTTAATGAAAGTACACAATAAAATCAGAATATGAAAGTAAAGTAGATAGTGTTGTTTTTGAATTAGATTATGAATTCCCTCAAATGTCAAGTTTTTAATAAATGAATGTAGCTTTGATCTATGGATTTATTTTTCGAGAATTGAAACTCATTTTCTTTTATATGTTCTAATGCAATGTGTCCTTACTAGAATCTTAGATAACTCTTGATTAAGTCTTAAATTATTTTGAAAAAATCTTGATTTAACCTTTGGTTGTTGTAATCCTTCGAGTTGTGGAATCTAAATCACACTTGATCTTGAATTAAATTTTGAATGTTGTAATATTGCTCGCATATTCTTTAAGATTTTCAAGTATTTCTTATACTAGAACTCTAGTTTGTTCTTATATTCAATTGTTGTAGTTTTCGAAAAATTAAACCCTTTTTTTTTTTGGAAATAAATCTCTTAAAAATTAAGAGCGAATCTTGATACTTGTTACTCTTATATTTGAGTCTTGGAGCTTCTAATATCTTCTCGATGATTAACTGCCTGAATTTTCTTGTATCAAATCTGATTTGTTTTAATTTGATTCTTTTCAAGATATTTTTTATCTCAACTTAATTGAATTTGAAAATATAAATAAGATTCATCTTTAACTTGAATGTTTCTTCTCATATCTATTTTGATTGAACATGAAAAATATCTAATTTTTATTCACATGAAATCCTTGAATTTTTCTTGATAAAAGTCCTTCAAATAAATCTTGGAAAATCTGATGAACAACAATTAATATGACTCCATAAAAAATTCGTCCATAACTATGATGAACATGTTTAGATCATCTTGTCATTATTTTTCATTAAATTAATCCTCCTTAATCTCCGTTGATTTAATTAACTAACTTAGTGAAACATGTTGGATACATTATCCAAATATATCCAACAAATGGAGCTAGGCCTTCAAATAATTATAAGCTTAATATTCTTCTTAAAACATTATGCTCTGTAACTTCCAATACAATACTTGAGATACTGAATTTGTCTTTGAATTCAGTTTTGATTTTCAAAATCAATATTAAAGTAAAATCTTATATTTTGTTTATTGACTTACACACTTAATAAACTTGTTAAATATCTCTATTTTTTGGTTATCATTAAAATACTTATGACAAAACTCAATATTCACTTTATATATTAAGATTAAATAGTAATGTAAACTTTAATATCTAGGTAATGTTTAATTGTTAGAATTGAGTAGGATAAAGAGAATTGGGTAGTATAAAAAATGAGCATAGTACAATATAATTTTATTATACCATGTTTAGTATATATACCGAATATAGATTTTTATATTGAAAATTTTAAAAAGTAAAAAATTTAATTATTCATAATATAAATTAAAACATAGTTTGGTTGTAATTTCATAGTACTGGACTTGACAAAAATTTTTGTCATTTGTTTGGTTTTCATAAATAACTATATTACTAGATAAAAGAGATCTTAACAAATGAATGGTATAACAATCTATTTCATAAATAGCGACGTGTGAGTATATATGTAGCTTTAAAAAAATGAAGTGAGACTGTTACTTGAAATGATGATTAAGTGAGAATAAGGCAGGGAGGAAGAACAGATAATCTTATTAAGGGACTTTAAGCGTTCACCTTGTACTTTACTTGAACGTGATTTAATTTTAGAAAGCAGAGTTTTCACAGTGGAACACCGTTTCTCTAATCTTTCTAAGAGTCCTTTATAATGAGGAAATACTGGGTATTTATAAGCTCTTTGGCATGATAGTATCCATCGAATCATCTAGGTGATCAACGGATGAGATGAAGCTTGCTCGATTTATAATTATCCATAATGAGCTAGCTAATGGGCTCAAAACCAATAGCTTTCCTTAGAAATGCATGAGCTTACTTGAGAAAGATTAGAGATGAATGAACCAGTCGAATTATCCCTATTCCGAGTCCTACCAAATCAAATTTTCCTAAATCATCCTAATACGGACTGGATTTTTTAGACCTTATCGCCTGGCCCAAAAAGTTAAGCCTAAATAAATAATGGGCTCATCCCAATAACTTTAAAAATATATTATAGAGGGCTAAAAATTATTATATTTAAAAATAACTCTACACTAATTTTTGTTTTTGTAATGAATCTCATACTAAATTATCAAATTATAATATTGAAATTTATTATAATTTATAACGATATATTAAAACTTTTATTTTTTTAATTTCTTAATTATAAAAATCTATATTCAGTATTGTGTATATCAAATATGGTACTCTAGGGTGTATTGTCTTATATTTCTTATACTATACCATCTAATTTACCTTCTCTCCTCCAACTCTAATAACTCAACATTATCTAATTATTATTATTATTGAAAATTTTAAGATCTCTTTATTTTTCATTATGTGAAATAAATTTTTATATCATCATACATATGGTACAAATTTTTGTACCTTTGTTTATTATTCTAGAATCTCATTTGTCTAACACCAGAACTAATAATATAAACCAAATAAAAAACAAAAAGTTAATTTTATTCAATACTATAAAATAATTTTACAACTCTTTTTACAAATCGAAACTATAAAATAACTAGCGAAGGTTGTATCCACATTATGATTACTAAAAAATAATAAATGATTGGGTAAAATATTTGCTGGGAAAAAATAAAATAAATTAATCACATATAGAATTGCTTATAAAAATAAAATTTTTTCTTTTTCTCTGGAATGAAGAATGTGTATGTGTATTAATTGATAATTTTTAGCTTTATTTAGTGTAAATTATTACGAAAAATTTATAAAAAAATCTTACAAATGAATGTTTTTACTTAATATAATATATAATAGATAGATAAGAAAATTTTAAGTAACTATAAATGTGTATGGATTTAAATTTCTATGAGAGTTGGAAGTTGTGTGCAATATGTATAGAGTGTGAAAGCGAGATCTGGGTTGGAAGTTGAAGAGTGTAGGGTGACCATTATTTAGACTATTATAAAAATGGAGAGAGAAATGAAACAAAAAATTACAAAAAATTTTAAATTTATCTATATTATAATATATTTACAACATTTTTAGTATTAAATTTTTCATTATATAATCTTGAATTTGAGGTTTAAATAGTAATTTTATAAAAAAATAATTATTTAATATATTTTTATTTTTAATAATATAGATATAGATAGGAGCAACTGCTAAACTTTTGTTAATTTTATAATTTTTTTTAACAATCAGCTTAATGATTACTTAACAATGATCGGCAAGCATGCGGTCCCCGGATTACTGTAAACTTGAATGGGAACGAAATATAAAGCGTATGCCAGCTGTCACCGTTTTACACAACCGACTATCTAGGTTTCGAAAACCTTCAGAGTTTGTAATTCAGTACATGCATCTCATCGGATTCCTGATCGAGTACATCAACCTTCACCATTACCAACCTCATCCACCACTAAAACTTTCTCATAAAGATCCATAATAATGCTTACACGGCATTTCCTAATGGGCTGCAGCTGACATGCACATGGAAACCGAAACATTCTATGGCACGCGACGAAACAAAATCGTAAATAGGAGCAATTCGAGGGGCAACAACTAACCGCTTTAATTCTAATTTGATATCCCGCGTTGCACACAAGCCAGGTTAGATTTAGATTAGACAACTGCTGCTCACTCCTCTTTAGCTTACATTACTCTCCCTCTCTCTCTCTCTCTCTCTCTCTCCTGAATTTGCGTGCTCTCAGGAGAGAATTTCTTCTAAAACTCCAC
>JAMXBB010000012.1:58254100-58331424 GCA_024138015.1 Lumnitzera littorea | reverse complement strand
CTATTTTTCTGTAGTATGCTGAGTGGATGATTACTCTCTAGCACCGGGCCAACCAATAATTTGGCATCTTCCTTGCTAAGAAGTCGAAAGAGAGAGTCCAGACTAATTAAGTTATCCTTGCTTGAACAAGCCCATCTATCCATACTTTTTTTGTCTACATCTTCTAACGACCTCGCCTATTTAGCATTGCCACGTATACAGTATCATGTACAGAATCCGTTGCACCAATGATTGTTTTTCTTGTATATTCATTTTTACCTTTTTTGTATCTTATACATTATTTCTTTAGGAAATGCCCTTTTTATCTTTTCCTTTTTAGGCAAGTTGCCCTAACTTATAGGTATAAATACCCTTGTACTTATAACAGAGAACATCATTATTCTTAATACACTTTTTGAGTACTTTTTCTTCCTTGCGTAAACACTGTTTATTTATTTTTGACATCATTCTTATCATTTCCCTTAAGTAAGGTTAGGTGACGAGTAACTTCACTGAACCAATTCGTGTGTCATATTGAATTGTGCCGTAAGTTCTCAAAAGTTCCATTGGTGCATCATATCCTTTAGAGCTGTTCGTAAGTTTTTGCTTACTGTTTCATTCTTCATTTTGCCCTTTTCACACTTTCCCCATTAATCCTTTTTCGAGCTTTCTACAAGCTTGGACTCATCTAACAACCGACCTTATCTATTCTTGGTTATGGTTTGCAACACATTCAACTTTATTAGGAAGTGTATTACATGCCAGCAACATGGAGATGCAATTCATGCTCCTGCTGTTGTATTATATGGCCTGACTACTCCCTAGCCATTGCATACTTGGGCATTTGATTTGCTTAATCCAATATAATAAGGGGTGCATTTTGATCCTTGTGGGTACTGAGTGCTTCACCAAATGGGTAGAGGCAATTTCATTAAAGAAGGCAACAAGTCCAGTAGTAGCAAGCTTTATAAAGGAACATGTGCTTTGCCGCTTTAGAATCCTAAAGCATATCTTATCTAATAATGGTACCCCCTTTATCAACTTACATGTATGACGATTGCTAGCTTTTTATGGACTTGATCTTGTGAAGTCTAAACCTTATTTACCTAAAGGGAATAGCTAAGCAAAAGTAACAAAGAAGAGTCTCCTAAAGGTACTTAAGAGGATGGTTCATGAAAAGCACAAAGAATGGCATGATAAATTATCACCATGCTATAGGCTTATAAGACATCCAAGCAAGGTTTGACATAGGTCACACCCTTCTCCTTGGTATATGGATCTAAAGCGATGATGCCTATAGAAGTACTGGTTCCATTTGTATAGCTGGCCATTGATGCCAACTTAGAGCCTAACACTCTACGCATGTTAGACTTTGAGGCTCTAGAAGAAAGACGAGACACTGCTAAGCATAATCTTGCCAACTATCAATAAAGACTTATCATACCTTAGGATTGCTTAGTTTGAAAACGATCTTTACAGTAAGGGAATGTTGTAATTCATGTAGTAGATCATATGTAGCGAGCTATTCTAGTGCCAAAGTTCACACTTAAGTGGGAAGGTCCGTTTATTATACATGAAGTGCATGACAAGAGCTACTACAACCTCCTCAATCCAAAAACAAATGCCATTACTCCTATCAATTTTCAATACATTAAGAAATTTCACATGTAAATGCAATAATGTACTTGTAGTTCTTATGAATGCAATACGAGCTTCGCAATACTTTATATCTCTCTCTTTATTTTACCTATTGTTACTGCAAAGTTATAGATTTATCTCCTTCACGCATAATAATCAACTACTCCAATTTTCTATTATTTATCGTACTTTTGCAAGTAAGCGAATGCCCTTTGGCCTCTATAATACATCCATGACTTTTCAACGATGCATGATAGCAATTTTTTTATGAATTTCTAGAAGATATAATGGAAGTTTTTATAGATGATTTCTTAGCTTTCGAGAATTCATTTGATCATTTTAGGAATCTACAAAAAGTTTTGGTTCAATGTGAAGAAAAAAATTTAGTATTAAATTAAGAAAAGTATCATTTTATGGTACAAGAAGGTATAATGCTAGGATACAAGGTGTCTTGAAAAGGTATAGAGGTAGATAATGCTAAAATTAACACTATTGCAAAAGTGTCACCATCCCCCCTACCCAACATCTATTGGGGCCATACGTAGTTTCCTAGGTTATGTCAGGTTTTGTAGGAGGTTTAGTAAAGATTTTTAAGAAATAGCCAGCTATAAACCCAACTGTTAGAAAAAGATGCTCCATTTATATTTTCTAAAGATTGTCTAGATGCATTTAATACTTTAATGTTGTGTTTGATATGCAGGAATAGACCCAGAATGAAATCACAATTCCAGGTTCAATTCCCTTTCCCATGTTTAGATACATTTTAAGAACTCAAAGATTCTAGCTTTAAGGTAGATTGCAATTCCACCTATAAAAAGGGTAATCAGGATTTCATTCTACCTTAATAAATAGGCAATTACATAAATAACTAAATCAATGTACAAATAGCATGGAGAGGAAAAAAAAAGAGAGTATTGAAATAGATTGTAGAGAAGCAACCAGGAAAAGTTACCATCATTTCAACCAGAAAAATTGTTACGCATCATTGCAATTTGCAACCAGAAAAATGTTTTGCGATCCAAATGTTATTATATATATAAGTTTTTTTTTGTAAGCATATATACAAATTTTATTTATATAATTGTAATAGTAATACAGTTTATGTATGATATATAGTTCTGTATATCATCTATAATTATATATGTGTAATATTATGTGTATATACATATATATAAAACATAACATATACACAAGCACATATCTGCAAATTGGGGTATTTTTGTCAAATATTACCATATACTCATTCCATTCCATTCTAAATATGTAAAACTAAATATAATTATGGAATGGAATTGATAATTCCATTGATGTTTCCAAATACAAGAATGGATTGGTTGTTCCTTTCCTGATTCCATTCTAAGTCATTCTATTCTGAATGATTCTTGTATACGCAACGTAATATAAAGCAGCTGACTGTTATCATTTTTGTTGAATTGTTTTCTCTTTGGTAGGGTCATTTTAGTGTCCATAATGAATAAAAGACTTAAATTTCTGATTTCTGCTGTCTGAACGTTAACCTGCATTCTATTTTTCCTCACTCTATATATCAGTGTAGTACTAGGTCTGCAAGCCATTACGTATAAATAAACATGCACCATGTTGGAAGCAGTAAAATTGTATGTGTTTTGACATGTCAAAGATTACAAGACTGAATCTTCTTGACATTGACCTTGAGCTAAGCCAGCTATTTTGGTGCTATGTGCATTTTCAGATGTCTGATTTTTCTTTGGATCTAGAATTGTTCTTGTGGTGACAAGAAGGATATTGTGATAGTATTTTCCATCTTTCATAACCTTCCTTGTGTTGACTTCTGCATTGGGAATTTTTCAGAATGGCGTTTCTGCTCCAGCATCAAGGTCACATAAGCCTCCACTTGCATCTGAACCCCTTGGCTTTGGGCAGAAACATGATGCCACGGTGGATATACCTTTGGATACAATGAACGTAATGGACTGTGCCTTCTCTTCTTAGATCCCTTAATTCTTTATACTAAATGGAGATTTAAGTTTACATTTTGTATGCAGGATTCTAAGGACAAAGCAAAAGAACTCGCAGCTTGGGAAGCAGACTTGAAGAGGAGGGAAAAGGTAAGTTTCTTTCATTTTTTAATTATTATTGTTATAATTGATTATATTGGATATACCTGCAGTGAATGTTGTCTGAAGTTCTAAATATGAGATGTAAGTTACAAAATCAGTTATTTCTTTTTATCCATTTACAGGATATAAAACGTCGAGAAGAAGCTATTGCTAAAGGTAAGCTTTGTAGCAATTGCAGAGGATGTAACACTTGCAAAATGTATTTACTCAGTGTCTAATTTGATGGTATTCCTGCTCATGGTGTTGCAACAGCTGGCGTTCCAGTGGATGATAAAAACTGGCCTCCCTTCTTCCCCATCATTCATCATGATATAGCCAATGAAATACCAGCTCATGCTCAAAGACTTCAATACCTCGCTTTTGCAAGTTGGTTAGGTGTGTTTATTGGATTCAGTTATTGCTAGAGCTTGCTTTCATCTGCTTTATTTCTGGAGCAACTCTCCAAAAGCGAGTAATGTGACAGAAAAAGAGAAACCTGATGATATGATAATGATTTCTTTCATGAGCAACTCTCCAAAAGCGAGTAATGTGACAGAACAGCTTAACTGATGAAATGCTAATACTTTGCAGGTATAGTTCTTTGCCTCACCTTTAATGTCATTGCAGTGATTGTTTGTTGGGTCAGGGGTGGAGGTAAGATCTCACTTACTATTAATTATTCTTAATGTTATGTGTATGTGAAAATGGGTTTTATGAGTGACGATTCCATATGAAAGTGCAGGAGTCAAAATCTTTTTCTTGGCGACAATCTATGCCCTGCTGGGAGTTCCCCTTTCCTATGTGCTGTGGTACAGGCCTTTATACCGGGCAATGAGGTTAGAACAAATGAGTCATCTTTTATCCATTTCTCAGATGTCTTTCTTCCTCAACAGATATAATGTCCTGCAACTCTCTGGTTTCCTTCTCGTGTGAATCTAGCAAAGCTTAACTTACCAAACAAAAAGCATCAAGCAACATTCCTACTCATAAAATTGTAGTTATTTTTTATCTTTTTATTGTTTTTGGCTGAAATGTAAAATTGTAGTTAATGTTTTCCTTTTCTTCTGTACTCAATTTGCAGGACAGACAGTGCATTGAACTTTAGTTGGTTTTTCCTTTTTTATCTGGTAAGCTTCTTTACTGTCATCATTCCCTGGTATACTAGCAAATCCAGCCTGATATGCACTTGTGGATCAAGAATAAGACTATATGCAACACATGACACTATATATATATATATATACTCGGTCAACCTTGAAAATCCAACTGAAAATATTACTGCTTTTGACTGTATTTGAGATCCATGCACTTCTAGTCTTTCTTATCAACTATGTCAACCCAATTAGAGATGTGCAAGCATATAGCAAAATATGCAAAGAAACCATGTAAATATTGGAAATGTATTCAGATATGGATTTGCAATGGTGAATCATCCTTCCATCCAAATGCCAAAGAAATCTTTATTGATAACACTGTGTTGTGTATTGGATTCTATTCCTTGAGTAATGTATTCAAATTTGAATGTGCAGCTGCATGTTGCCTTCTGTATATTTGCTGCCATTGCCCCACCAGTTGTCTTTCATGGGAAATCATTAACGTAAGAACCTAAGCCCTATGTTCTTTCTTTCCTTATTCAGTACAAGTAATATAGCATGCCAAGGCAGTGCTGTGATTTCTTTGTGTTGATGCATTGTGCTGTCTAGTAATCTATTGCCGCATGTTGTGCTGTCTTGGCACTATGTTGCATGCCACAATGGTGTTTTTGAAACCTCTTGGTACTTTTAAGTTGTTGATGCATCTCGTTGCCAGGGGGTGGTGCCATCCTAGGTGCTCACCTAAGTGAAGCAAGTTGCTAATAGGATACTATAGGAATTTTACCCCAACCGAGCTTGCACTGTGTATTATGAAAATTGTCATATACCATGCACACAGAAAACAACCCCAACTAAACTTATCAATTGCAGATGTATGTTAACATGTTACTCTCTCAGCTCCTATATTTCTTAATTGAAATTTCTTTGCCATTGACTATTTTCAGGGGAATTCTTGCTGCAATTGATGTCTTCTCTGATCATGTATTGGTTGGGGTAAGTTGTGTTAGCTGGTTTAAGTGCAGTCCACAGCTGCTTTTAATACTGTTGGCTGCTGAATCTTGTTTTATTTATTTATTATTATTTTTTTCGCTCCATATTTTCAAGTTTATACATAGTGAACTATGGAACAAAATGACAATTTTGTTAATAGCTAGTGTTAATAATTTATAATTCTTTGGGTTTCCAATGTAGATTTTGTCATGAAATTTCTGTCTTACTTTGTTATCATATACAGTTAGATTGGTTACATAATTCACCTTTCCACTTAGCGATTTTTGCTTTATTTTGGTGGAACTGTTTGCCAATGAAGCATACTTCTACCAGTTGAAAGCAAGCAGGAAGTTTTTGGACAAAAAATATTTTCCCGGGTATCTTAGAAGTCTGCTTCCTTATCTTGTCCGAGCCATTCTTTGCCCCCTTTTATTGGGTAAGGTCAGATTTTTATATTAAATATGTATAAGAAAGAGAGTACAGTTAGGATGTACAATCAAAACATACAAAAAGACCAAGATAGCGATCCTCAAACCTTTAAACAAAAGGGAGAGCAGATTAATATCTTAAGAACACAAAAAAACTAACAATACAGTTAGGCAAAACAAAATATTCCTAGCTAGAACAAGATCAGAGGCGGGATGACCACCCAAACATCTATGATTTCCCTCTTTCCAAATGTAATAAATTATGATCAATGGAATTCTCCTCCAACTAGGATCTCTGAACTTCTTGAATTCATTCACTATGCCCCCCATAGATGTAGATGTTGAAATATTCAAGGAGGGAAGCTTGAAATGCTTTTGAACCTCTGACTAAAAGGCTTTAGAGAAGCTGCACCTTGAGAAGAGATGAAGGTGATTTTCATCCTTTGAAGAACACAAAATAAATGTTTTGATCAATGATACCCCCTTGGATTAACTTATCTTATGTGAGCAGCCTCTCCCTAGTTGCAAGCCAAAGGATAAAAGATTGGTGAGGGATATTTGAATTTTTTCAGGACAAATAGGTTGCCGCCCATGGAGTAAGGTCAGATGCTTGACCTAATGGAAAATATTTTGCTGGAATTGGCCTTCCAGCAGAACTGATCAGCCTTGTTGGATGTGAGCAGCAAAGAACCAGGGACTTTTCGTTTGATATTTTCCCATATATCACCAACAGGCCATTCCCAAACATTTCCATTTCTAAGACTGCTCAACTTTTCTGTCTTTGACTACCTTAAACTATGGATAGCCCTCTCCCCAATCCAATTTGCAATTGGGCCTACAGGATGCTAAGAAGCGTTACCATAATGAAATCGTTTGTCCATCACCTACTTCCCAGTTAAATAAGGATCGTGTCTAGCTCTTAGCTTGGAGAATCTTCTACCCTTTAAAATCTCTCCATGAATCCAACTTGGCCATAAGCTTTTTGCAACTACACATAAGTGCCATATATGCTTTAATTGCGCCACTTTGTTCCACAATGTGATGTCCAAGATACCCAAACCATCCTCCATCGGTAGACAGGTATCTTCCCTTGTTACTTTTACCTTTGCTTTTGCCTTGTTTGAACCGTTTTAAAGGAACTGTTTCGTCTTAGATGATAGCTCTTTTAAAATACACTTCAACAGAAAAAAAAAAGAGGTCCAATAAACTTGAGGAAGACAAAATGCTTTTAATGATCTCTACTTGTATAGGAGACATGTCATGCTGTCCAATTGTTGATTTTAGCAAAAAATCTGTCAACCAATATTTTGCAAGTGGCTTTGGAGAGCTTGGACAAAATAAGAGGCACCCCTAGATATTTCATAGGCAGTTCACTTTTTTAAAATGTTACTTCTCAAACTAGAGAGTTGTAATAATCGTGCCGTATAAATCAACTTATGTTAGAAGCTAGTTGCCTTAATTATTAATGTAGGTATAGTTTATACAAGACGTTTACTTTACTATTTGGAAGCGTCTCATTTAATAGTTGATAAGAATCAACTTGTGGTATAACTTTCCAAAATAACTATTGAAAATAATTTTTATAGTTTAAATTCTAGGGAAAATCAAGTTTTGTAAATCTTATAAAGGATAAGACCTTAAATTTACTAAAAATTTTAAGAATTACGTTGTTATAAAAAGATATAATATTTATTAAAATCTTACTAATATTCATAAGCTTATAGAGTAAAGAATAAATTTTATTAGTTGAAAATTAGGGGTTATTTGATGAGACTATATTAGTTTTCCTAGAAATTAGTAGTCGATAAACCTAGTAGTAATCGTGTTAGGTAATCTTAAATTTTATTCTCAAATTCCATTCTCTAATCTTGTGGAACTTGAAGTAATATTGGTGAATCTATTGGGAAACTTACAAAGCAATTATAGAGGAATAAGTGATAATTTACTTAATAAGTTAGATGGAAACAATAGTATATATCTCATACAAAGCAATTTGTGTTATTAAGCAAGTTTGGTTAGATGCAATGCATGATTAAGTAAATGTCATTATATGATGTTGATTGGTTGTGAGATTAGAGAAATTGCATTCGTTCTGATTCGAGTTTTGAGAAGTTTGATGTTGTGCACTTGCGAATTAGAAGTAAATTGGGGCTTGTGTGATAGGAAACATTTGACTCGAGATTACTTTCGAGCTATGAACCTTAATTTTGTTGCGACTTCCTTTTTTATCGTTTAGTTCTATTAAGAGTAAGAAGATGACTATTTCTGCTATTTTTATCGAAAGGTCTATATTTGGCTCGAAAATCCTAATAATTTTTCTTAGTGGGTTGTGATGCAAGTCTAGTTAGTAGTTAAGGCGAGTTTGTATTAGATTACTTTTGAGATGGTCAAATAATTTTAGATAGTCTAAAGTAAGTGATATTATGAAACAAGCAATACATGAGTTTAGCACTTAGAATTAGACAATCATATTCAAGCATACAAGCTATATACGTATAGGCAATTAACTTACAATAACAATAAGATATATATTAAGTTTTCTAAGTATTCTTAAAAATACTTCAAGGCATGGTAAAACAAAGATCTTATTTACTTGAACACTGATGCTTATTCTCCTTGTACATTGCTCGTCTTTCTTTATTATTTTTAAAATTTAATATGATATCTTTAGTTTCTTTTTAATATATAATATATGTGTTCATTGTGAACATTTAAGTATGTTTTCAATTGTGTTAAGTGAGTTTTTTAAAGTGTTAATTAAGTGTGAGTTAAGTAAGGTATATTTTGACCATTTTTCTGACTTGGTATAGGTTATTGTTCAGTAGTTTTTGACTCAAGTTTTGACTTCAGTAAATTTTTAAAAGTTATAGGCAAGTGACTTTTAGATCTATTTTTTGGCTTTTATCGATCCAATATTTAATACTAACTATCTTTGAATTTCTAATTGCTCCTATATTTTTCATCTTTTATCGAACTACTTTTTGATTGAATTTCTGACTTAGGTTTTGATCTAGCCTTGTGGTATAGGTTATTATCTGAATGGCTTTTGGTTTGTGTTCTAACTTTGATAAAAATAGAGTTTATATACATTCTAATTCTCATATATAAACTTTGGTAAAATACTTATCAAACATCCATTTGACTATATTATATTAATTAGTTTAACTATTTCACTAACCGCACCTAAAGGATGTAGAAAGTTATTGTAAAAACCTTTATACATATCTAAGGCTTAATCCCCCATTGCATCAGTTGCATATATTATGCTCATAAACTATTTTTTATACTCTTCTGCTATATATTTTGATGAAACTTCCGACTTACTTTTCGGCTTGCGCAAAATATACTTTGAATTCTCAAATCACACAACTCCAGCATTTACACTCTTATTTCCTTACTTCAACTCTCTAACCTAACACTTTAAACCTCAAATACAATAATAAATCAATACTTGAAGATCCAATTACTTAATTAAACATCTATTCAAAGAGTTTTTAGCCACATGCATGCTAGCTAGAGAAAAACCAAAAAATTCAACTTTTGAATTTTCGAAAACTCTTTTCATGAAATCAAAATAGACATGCTAAAATATTTGTACATAAGTTTTAGGATTAAAACATCATCATTTAGGCTATTGAAAATTGGAATTAAGGTTCGTTTTTGGCTTGATTTTTTAAGGAACACATATTTGGGCTTGGAATTTAAAGGATCTGGTTGCATTTTTGGATTCTACTTGAAAAATTACATAGGGAAACCAAAAATCATAATTTTTAGAGCTTGTTTGCTATTTTTAGAAAATTAGAATACGAAAACAGCCAAGCTAAAATAAAAATTTACTGTTACTTGCAACTCCATCAACTGTCTAGGGGTGAGGGTTTGTCTTCTTAAGTTGGTGCTGCCACTACTGTTTTAAGGTGGTTTGGCTCGCTTCTAGGTAGTGGTTAGTTTAGAGAACTTGAAAAACCTCCATTTTGCATTATTTCATCCTAATTTTTGTTTTCTATTTTTAAGCTTTCTCCAAATTTTTCTGCACTTCAATTTAACCGCACTTCATTATGAAACAGCTATTGGAAATTTAGAATGTCATCTTGATTGGTTAGGGAATTTCGAAAGTGACAAATGTCACTTTTTATCTCTCTTTCTTATATTATGTATCTTCAAATCTTGTTCTCAATTACACTAACCCTTAACAAGTTGTGCTATGCCACTTTAAGCTTTTCCCCTATTGCCACGCTTCTTTTTAATTATTCCTCATTTTTCTTAATTATTTAATACGATTATGGTATATTTTTAGGTAATTTAGATAAGTACGGGTATATATTTATATATGTAAAATTGCATTTAATATATATGAACACTCCAAAATAATATTTCATGTTATTTTATAATTTATCTTTAAGTGTTCATAAATTTTTAAACCTAATTCGCGTTTTACCAATAATATAATAATATAGTAAATTATTATTATTTTAGATATATTTTTAAGATTTTATTATATTTTCAAATTTTGAGCTTATAAAAACTCTTCGATTAATATTAAGAAGCCTCTCGTAAATTTTTAACTTAATCGAATTATTTTGTTGAATACTATAAATCGGCTAGTAAACTTAGTAGTGTTAGTATGAGTCTCACATAAAACCCCATAAGGGAAACAATTTGGGACTTCACCTCGTGGTTTGCTCCACTCAAGAAGACCTAACTTTTGATAGTAATTCCTTTCAACCTTGATAGAAGGAAAAACTCCTTTAGACATAGCTTTATCAATTTAATTGAATGGAAATCTGCCTTGGAAAAAATAAGATCATCATTGACAAAACATGAGTAGCTTAGCTTCTCCTTTTTACAATGCTAGTGTTGTTTGAAACAGGAATTAAAGAGGAATTGGAGTTTTGTCTTCGAAGCAAGCAAGATAGACTTCCATAAGTAGCATAGAAAGATGGGGGGAAAGAGGGTTCCTTTGGTACAATCCACGGGAGCTGGCAAAAGAACCAACCAATTCACTATTATTACTCAAAGAAAACCTGGGAGAAGAAATACACTCTATGATCCAAGTCGAAAGCTATGGTGGGAAATTAAGCTTGACAAGAGATGCTTTAGGAATGACCATCTGACATGATAATAAGCTTTTAGAATATCAATTTTTATAACATACCTGGCTCTATGAAAATTTTTGTGGTATCTATTCACGAGCTGTTGAACCACCAAAATGTTGTCTTAAGACCCTTCTATCCTTAATGAAAGCAGTTTGTTCCCTCCCCACAAGCTTAGGCAAAACCACTTCGAGACAGTTTGCTAAGATATTTGAGATGCATTTATACAATGTATCATGTCACGCAATTGGCCTATAATCAGACAAAGATTCAAGAGTACTTACCTTTGGAACTAGGGCTAAATAAGTGGAGTTGATAGATTTCAAGAGACAACCTGTAGCAAAGAAATCCTTAATTGCAATATGAACATTTTGCCCCATAATATCCCATGTAAGCCTGAAAAAGTTTGCATTGTGACTGTCAGGCCTAGGCACTTTGTCTTTGGCAAGAAACCATAAAATTTCCTTCACTTCCACATCATTAATAGGTTTTAACAGATCAGGTCACTCCTCTTGAAGCACTTTATGCTCGACTAACGTTGCCAAGTTATGTAGTTAGGGGTAGGAAGGAGATATCTTAGATAAAATTTCAAAACTCCCTCATGAATCTTCCTTTTATTAGAAACCCTGGTGCCATCCTCCAAGGAAAGAGAGTGAATGCCACTTCTATATTGTTTCTGATTGATGGACTGAAAGGAGGAGCAGTTATGACCACCTAGCTTAAGCTAAGTCTCCCTTGATTTTTGTTAAAAAAAAACTCTTTTGCTGCCCACAACGTGTAAAAATCTTTGTATAACACTTTCTCACTCTTTGAATCAGCATTAAGAGGATCAGATCTATTGGCCAATTGAAGTAGTTCCAGCTGTTCATACAAAATCAGCACCCTCCTAGAGATATTAGAATAGTGTTTTTTTGTTGAAATTCCTCAATTCTTTAAGTAGCCTACGCTTTGTGTCCACTTTGAACATAGAAGTTTTAACAATCTCTGTCTTTCATACATACACTCCACCAAAGGGAGGAAACTAGGATCTATGCCCCAAAAATCAAAAAAATTAAAAGGAATCTTTTTTAGCATAGTTTGCAAATGAAGATTGATAATGAGTGGGCTGTGGTCAGAAACTTCAGGAGGACCAATAGTAACATTTGTTTGGGGAAAAGATTGAGTCCACTCCTAGTTAATCAACACTCTATCCAATCTCCTCATAAACAAATTTGAAAAACACTTATTTGATCAAAGAATGGATAGGCAAAGAGGCCCTTGTATCATCCAAATCAACATCAAAACAGAAACTATTAAAGTATTCCATGCCAGGGGTAATTATCTCATTTCCTCCTATTTTCTCTTCAACATAGGGGCATTCATTGAAATAATTAGCCAGCAATCAAGGTCCTTGAACCAAATATTTGATTCTAAGCAAATTAGCCCATTAAGATATCTTTCTATAGAGGAGTTGACTCCATAAATGCAGGTGAACTAGAATTCTTTGTCCTCCTCTTGAAGAAGATAAAAATTGTGGATGAATTGTCTATCCAAAGAAAGGATGTTCACCTTCCAAACGGAGGGATTCTAGGCTACGCACATGCGGCAACTTGGTGGAAGTTTAGAATTCCTAGTGGAGGTTGTAGCTGATATATTAGCCTTGACTTTAGTTTCAACTAAACTAAGAAAGGAAATACTATTCTCAATACAAAAATCTTTTACTTGTCTTGCTTTGTGGGGGTTATTGAGACTCCTAGTGTTCCATGTGGTTAGCATTATTTTAAATAAAAGAAAGATAGGATATAGCAAAAAGTTTGAAGCCAATACTAGGATTGAGAAGCACTAGAGTTGTGTTTGGAATTCTCTTCTTTTTGCATGATTTTTTCTTTTTGACTGCATTCCAATTGTTATTTTAAATTTTCTCACTTTGAACTTCATTAGAGGAATCTTGGGTCTCTTGGACTAAGGAAGCAAAAGACTTAATCGAGTTACGATCAATCTCATTCGATGGACCAACCTTTAGTGCCTTCTCAATGCGTGCTTCTAAATTAACAAGCATTGCTTTAGAATAATCACCATTGCTTCTCGGTTGCTTTGAAGAGGCACTATTCGAAGCTGTGACATCTGTCAAAATGTGCTTATCTCGATTTTTACTAGGTGTAATGGGTTTTTGAATGCATGAAGGACCACCTTCCTTAGAATAATTACCATTGCTTCCCTGTTGCTTTGAAGAGGCACTATTTGGAGCTTTGACATCTGTTAAAATGTGCTTATCTCGATTTTTATTAGGTGTAGTAGGTTTTTGAATGTGTGTAAGACCACTCTCCTTGAGAACAATACTTGTTGAACCCTGACCCACTCCTGGAACTTATTGTTCTCTTATGGCCTTGGGTGCTGTAGACATATACTTGCCTCCAATTGAAGGAAAATTCTCATGATGATTGTTTTCTTTGTTTTCTCTCACATCACAATTCTCTGATGAATATCCAAAAACACATTTGGTGCACCTTGTAAGTACATTTTGATATTCTACATTTACTATTGCTAAAGCTCTATTGGTTCTTCTTATCGTAAAGGAAGGAGAAGCTTTGCATTTGCATCTATTTCAACTGAGGCCTTTTCATACCTGATCTGTTTATTCTTTGCTGATACTAAATCAACTTGGAGTGGGTGTCCAATCGCACTTGCAACATACCTATTAAATCTCTTTGAAGGAACTTCATGGGAATCTGTCATATCTTGATTTAAATAGGTAACTTTTTGGGATATACTTTATTATAATTTGCCCCTAATTTCCATTGTTCAAAAACAATTGGTTGGTTAGTAAAAAGCTATGGTTGCCTTAACACTTTAGAAAGAGAGGATTCATCTTTGAATTTGAAAAAGGCATTAAAAAGGATCTCCACCAAACCAACATCCTTTCACATAGAGCGAGCTAATTTCTGTACAAATAGGAAGGACAATCCACGTCCAAGGAAATACTCGACCAGGGTGTGTTGTCAGATTTTCTCACCATAGGGAGACACAAAAGGAGGTGGCTCAACACAAATGAGATTGTTTACTCTAGACAGAGGATAAAAATCCAATGAAGCATCTACAATAGGTTGCAAGAGGGAGAAGAGTTCCCTGAAACCGCCTAAATATAAGAGAGTGGTTTAGAAGGAACTCAATTTTCCACTTTTTCAGACTTCATTTTTCTTTTGATGGCATTATTTCCAATCTCCTCTGCTACTATGAGCAGAGCTTGAAGTGTAGAGTCACTTGTAGAGCTTTGCCCTTCACTAGAAATCAAATAAGCAACTTTTCCTCAATCTCTCCACTAGACCTATGAAGGGAGACCTCTCTATGGCCAACTACTTTTTTGTCAGCAACTTTTTTTGTATGGTCATGACCTACCACAGCAGACTTCTTGCTACTTGGTTTGGATCCCGATGTCTTTTTTTTTACCTTGTGAACTTGAGTCAGTGCCAATCTTGGCATTGGATGACTTGCCTGTAGAAGAGAGTGAAGGGGACTTCCTCTTGGATATCTTCCTTTATCGAGCTAGGGATGAGGACCCAAAAGCTGCAGCTTGAGAATCAATAGCACCAAAAGTAACTTTCTTGTTCCGTTTAACAAAGTTTCTCATTGAAACCATAAGATGGAAACAAAGCTTAAAAGAACCGACTTGAAAAATGGAAACCTTAATGAAAAAAAACCAGTTGAAAAGGTATGATGAAGTTTGAAGGAGGAGGGAAGGGTTGAGAGAGAAGGGGATGGGTGAAAGGGTGACAAGGAGATGGGTGAGAGGAAAGACAGGAGGGTTGTTGAAAAGGGTTGAGAGGGAAGAAAGAACAAGGAGGGGTGGGTGAGAAGGTAGGAGTGGACAAGAAAAAGGGTGAGAAGGGAGAACGGAGAAGAAGAGATGGGGTGGGTGTGAAGGTAGGACAGGAGAGAGAGAGAAGAAAGGGAAAGGAAAAGGTGGGGGAAGAGGGAAAGCTAGAGAAGATTTTCTCTCTCTATATAGTGAAGAGAGAGAAAAGTTTGTAGATACCATTCTCTGCCCCTGTTACTATTAAGTGAATAGTTAATGTACATATTTGCTAGTGTTTTATTATCATATGCTATGCAGCACTTTGTGTGGCGCCATTGTTGCCAGATGAATAGGAGAAATTCTGATGGATGAAGGTGGTTGTTTTTGACGACTGGCTTTGATTTGGCTTCTTAACAAATGGACTGTAAATTATGATGCATGCTTCATAAAAGAAATATGATTATGCAATTAGGCTCGGAAGAAAAATGAAAAAGATAATGGAACTGTTATCGGATTGTAATAGGCCAATTAGATATTAATTCTTCCCTATTGATCTCCCTACCCTTGGCAACTTTTCTCCAAATTTATCTATTTTTTCAAGTGTTTAGTAGCACTATTTGGAGAGAACCCTAGATCTCATGAAAGTAATAATTTTGAGAAAATTCAGATAGTCCTTTTTCTCTTTCATTACTGTACAACACAGGGAATTAAGAAACTGCTTGCCTAAATTTCCTCTTTTTCTGACACACATATATACAATAGCTGCCTAATACAAATGTCCACTACACATGCCGCATCGTTCCTTTTATTTGACTTGTACAACTGACCACAACACAAAATACACACCAGGACATAAAAATAGAAATACACCAGCATACCACATGAGGACAAGAATACAAGTACCCCAATCAAAACTAGCACTATGTAAAACATATATACACATAAGACAATCACTGCACATCAAACAACCGTTTGATTCCCCCTATTTTCCTTCTTGCGAGCATACATATGTTTATAGGGAATAATTTTATACACTTCTTTCGGAATAGCTGCTGACAAATCAGCTATAACAGGAACATAATGTTTGGTGCAACTCCGAGTGGCTGCCCACTTGGTAAGGGTGGGACTGTTGAGAACGCATGTCCAGTTTCTATCCATTTCTTATTTCCTCTTTTTGTAGTTGATTTCCAAACCACCACCACACCATCCCCCCCAACCAACCCTGCCCCACTCCCCCCCCCATAGATGGTTTGTTTTCATGGGGGCCTGGCTTAATAACGATTTTGCTTTTGTGCAGATCTTTTACCTTGTTGGCTTTGCCTTATTTTGCTTGGAGTCATTACTAAGCTTGTGGGTGCTTCAGGTTAGAACGGGACCCTCTTTATTGTATGAATCTATTAAACTGTATGCTTCTCAATATTGTGCTATTTTGTTGTTTGGTAATTTCTGTGGTAATATTATAAGTATATACCTTGTTTATATTTCAGTCACGCACCTTAAGAATGCAAACACATTGTAGTTCGTGAGAGAGTGCTTTCAGTGAATTGATAATGTATACCTGCTCTAAATGAGTTACTAAACCAGATAATGAAGTAATAGGTGAAGAGAGGTTCGTGGTAGGTAGGGTCATATCATTAGTCTGATGAATAATCTCCATAGGGTGCTTGTGGAAAAGGATACCTTTTGTTTCATGTATTACTGTAAGCTAGATGTGCACAACTGGTAATGGTCAGTTCTGGTTGGAAAACGAATCTAGATAATTTGAGAGCTGCAGTGTCTGCCTTAAGCTCTGCTTCTCCTGTTGCAAATCATCACATTCTTAATTGTCTGTTGATTGTGCTGGTGGCTTTATCCTGTGTCAGCTAAATCTTAAAAGGATCGTGGCATCTTTTGCAGCTGGATGAAGTCTGTTACCTATAATATGGACAGTTTGAAATGGTGTCTTGCTGCTAATTTCACTCTGCAGCAAAACCTTTTATGGTTTACATTTGCTTTATGATGTTCAACCCCTTTTGATTACTTTTTCATCATTTCGCTCATTTTCATTTTTTTTTTTTTTATCTTTTTGTAATTTTAAATTTCTTTTGGGTAGAGTCTACATGTATTTCCGCTGACATGTGTTAATGTCTTTTTTCCTTGATGGGAATGCTAACTCTATATTGCTCTTGCTATTTGCAGAAAGTCTATATGTATTTCCGCGGTCACAAGTAAGTTATCCCGAGGTGTTTGCTGCGAAAGCCTGCGTTATTCTTCTTAGTACACCAGCATCTTGAATTAGTTTAGTATATTCTTGTGTAATATCCCTCCCTACACGATTGTGTTTGACTTGGTGCGATGATTATTATAGATAGATTTGCAGAGTTTTGTTATTCAAATTCCATTTTTTTTTTTTGGTTATATTATTTAGTGTCCGAATAATGCTATATCATTCCTCATAATTTCTTCCGCACCATTCGCTTTACTAAAGAGGGCGATATTATAGTGAATAGTCCTAGAGGCGGATCGGAAAGGTTGCTGTACCATTTTTTTTGTGTACTCTTTACTTTAATAGTTATTACACTCGCTATAGTTATTATCATTATTATACCATACTAAAATGGGCGATGTAATTAATAATATCTATTATCATTATTGTAATATCTAAGGTTTCTTATCCCAAAAAAGAAAAGAAAAAAATTCTCAAGGTTTTATTTACGTCACGTAGGATTTCAATGACGATAGGTGCTAACAAAATTCTCGTTCCGTTTTTGCACGGATACCAAAGGTAGCGCTGTATTGGTTTTTCCTATATGTGCTTGTACTTATTTTTATTCTTTCAAGGGGTTTTGATCTTTATTTATTTTCTTTAGTGAGTGGCATGTTTAATGAATTAAGCATTTGTAGAATTAACCAAACATGTTTCTTCCACTCCTCTCTAGGCTTTGTTCAACTTTGATGATAACTATTCTACCTTTGAAAGTACTTCAGCACCATGCGTCTCTCCAACATATCATCAAGGCATGGAATATGATCCTATATATTTGATAGTAATTTTATTAATAACTTAACTATCTACACACATCCTCTGCAGACCATCTTTCTTAGAAACCAACAATGTAGGTGAAGAATACAGACTAATACTTTCTTAGATATATCCTCTTTACTCATCTCATTCATGTGCCCTCAAGTTCCTTAGCCTTTCCTAGACTTTTGATAAACTAGTTTATTTGGTAATATTGCTCCATGTACCAGATCTATGTTGTGCTCTATATGATAGGGATTGACTTCTAATTTGAATCATGTGCTCTTGAGTTTGTCGCCTGCTCAACCATACAAATGGGATCATGATTCACTAACCTACCATTGAGGAAGTCAACCATACAAATGGGATCATGATCCAACTATCCTACAAACAGTTGATTTGTAGCTCTCTTTAAGCTATCACAAGACTTTGATACTATCCTAAAGGGAAGCATCTGACCTCTTAGACAACCTCAATAGCTCAATGCTTATTGCTAGCAACTCGTTTCACCTATTTTTAATCTCTATACAACTATTCTAACCTCTTTGAAGAATATTTGAGTTGCACATGTTCCATACAGATTTGTCTTATTGGTCAAAGAAGTGTTTAGTACAACCTTAAAAGCTTAGCGCTTATTGTTTGCTTATGTTTATAGTTGTTGTGAGATGAAGTTGAAGTGTGGTTTGTGTCAATGTAGTTGTTGTGTTGTGTATTGAGTTGCAATTATTATTTGTGTTGCTAAATGTGGTTATGGTCAAGTGTTGAAGTATTTATGTTGTATTGTAGAGAGTTTGTTCTTATTGTTTTGCTTATGTTAGGATCTGCAATTGCTTAAGTTAGAGAATTATTGAATCTTAGTGTACATAGAGGAGAAGGTGACGTAGAAAGTGATGCTCCTAGCCATAAAAGACACGACAATCAAACCTTGAGATCAATTGTTGAGATATGTGATTTGACAATTGTGGTCATAAATTTAACAGTCACTATATATAGATTAGTGGAGAATAAACCTCTCAATGCTGTTCTAGTAGTTGAATGAGCTTTAGTGGGTGAAAAGCAAGTGAACTTAGCTTGCTATCAAATGAATAAGAAGAGCATGAAGGAGGATTGAGCTTGAGGAATTGATGAAGAGGTTGGAGATAATTTTGATGAATATGGAGAAAGATAGTTCTAAGATCTTAGAGGATTAGAGAATGTTAAGTTGTAGATTCTGACCTATTTATGCGGTGGTGATGCCAATTAGTATCTTGATTGGGAGATTAGCTACCTTAGAGCTTGTAGGGTACGTCGGATTGTGATGGGGGAATTCGTTGGCTGGTATGACAAGAGATGGAGAACTTGAAATATTAACTTAGAATGAGATGAAGAGAGTCATGCAGAAAATGTTCGTACCTAATTACTATTTGCAAGATGCATTTAAGAAGTTGTGAGAGTTAAGACAAGGTGAAATGTATGTTGACAATGACATGAGAAATCTTAAAGATTTTCTTAATTTAAAAGCTTCACTTATGCATAATTAGATAAGAAATTTGATAAAAAATGAGTAAAATAGATGGATTGTGTATAAAATAGATCAACTATGTTTAAATGATGAAAATTAATGAAAAAGAACTTAATTGCATGAAAAAGCCTCATTTACGATGTTTTTGTCTAAGTTATAGGTAGCGTTTTTGATTTTAGACCAGTTAGCATTTGAACACTAAGTTTAAGATAAAGGTTGATTCTCGAGATGCTAGTTAGTATCCTTAGTTAGCATCTACATGTTAGAACAAAACTAACATTTGGATTCTTGTCACAAATTTCAATATAAGGCGTTTCTCTTTTAACATCTGGACGCTGTGTCATGGTCCCAAAGTTTGAAGGCAATTGGGAGTGTTCAACTTAGGCGTATTATATGGCTAATAGCATCAGTGGGTAGTTTGCATATAGGGTGAAGTATTCTCTAAAGGTGGGTTTGGCTTTTCGTGAGTAAGCTAGTCAGAAGTAAATGTCACTCTTTTAATGATGGCCATGGTAGGTTGAATCAGTTAAGATAGTTAAGCCTTCCAAACATACGGGGCTTGTGATGATGTTAAAGGGTATTTCTTGATAGAGATGGGTTTGTAATAGTCTTGGAATGAATAGAAAGAGAAGGTTAGCTTACCATCCAAAATACATGTAAATATGTGATGGTAAGTGATACGGGTGGATCAAATTGGACTTGGCAGCTCGAATGATCTAGTTTGAAGAAGAGTTGACTTTGGGGATGGTCCATTGTCAGGTTGGCTTGAGTCAGTGTCACCTAGACCTTGGTAATGGTTTGGGTCGGTAGCATATGTGTTCCATACTTAGCCTTAGACAGATGTATTGGGGAGAGGTCGGCTTAGCAATAAGTTAGTCACCTCGGTGGTCTCTTGGATGAAGTGAAGAGTAGAGTAACTCGGTAGGTTGGATTGGAGAATATACTGCTCTCTTGAGTTTAACTTACCTTAGATATCTTGGTGTACCATTTGAGTGAGTTCTTGAGCTCGAGAGCACGTGATCGATTTATGATCCCTATCAGTAAAGATGGTTGAGAGCTGCATAAGCACTTTGTGGGAGTTAAACCTTTCATTCCGTGATAAGTGTTATCAGAGTGGTTGCATTCCAACCTTCATTAAGCCACTTAAATGCTACTTGAGATGGTTGAGCCTTCTAAGCATACGGGGGCTTATGACAATGCTGGAGGGCACTCCTTGAGAAGGAAAGGCTTGGAATAGTCTTAGGATAAATAGGAAGAAAATGTTAGCTCGCCATTTAGAATACAAATAAATATGTGATGGTAAGGATGGTCAAGTGCCGGATGTTCTTGATATACTCAATGAGATTATGAATGGATGTTAAATTACTGTATGATGATTGTATTGTTTCCTATTCATGTGTGGAATATGGATTGTTCGATTTAGTTATCGAACAAGTGTTTTGTGTACTCTTGTAGAGGAGGATTGTGTTTCTAAACATTGATTCTAATAATTTCTGTAACTACCTAATGAGGATTAGGACTTGAAACTTTCTAATTTGATTAGGGATTTATTCTAAAAGCTAATTAATAGTACATTTGCAACTTGGGTTGTTAGAGTAGCATAGTCTTTTTGCCATTTGTTAATTCATCATATTAGCTAAGATAAGTTAGTTGTTAATCTTAGTTCAACAAGAATAAAATTTTTGCTTGGTTCACTTAGCTAAGAATAGTACTAACCCAACCAATAGTTAGCATGTTGTTCGCTATGGATATGACCTTGGCTCACTATATTGTATTACAATTATGATTGGGTGCACTATTGGTTAAGCTCATTTTCAAAAGGGATTTTCGAAATTGTGATTTGTAGTATTGTTTTTCAAGACTTTAGAAGTGAGTTAGTTAATGACTATGTTAAGGAATTTCAAATGTTAATAATGTGTGAGATTGGAGAATTAGAGGCTCCAACTATTGCAAGGTTTATTGGAGGATTGAAGTATGAGATAGGTATTGATGGGAGATAAGTGCACTTATTAAGCTATAGTACAATAAAACTAATTTGAGTTTGAGTGTCGATCCCTTAGGGACTAATTATAAATTACGAGTACTTTCCTTTATTTTCCTATTATGTAGCCTAACAATTAAGTACATATTATTAAATTATTAAATCCAATTAAATTGAATCTAAAGGAACAATAAAAGAACTACTAAAACATAAAAACAAAAGAGAACACAAATAAAATTATTGAGAAGGCAACTTTAGTATTTAAATATTAAATTTCCTCTAAAAATCTACGCAGCATTCAATTTTATCCTTACTATTGGACTAAAAGAGTTCTCTAATGTTGATAACTGGACTAATGTCACAAATTAACCCAATATTGGTTGCAATTATTGGGAATTTGATAGGAATCAACCCTTCGGACTGATCACACATAGTCGAGCCAGGGGACTCCTAGTATTCAGAAAGAGGATAATGGCTTGTAGCCTCATTTAGGATAAGAATTTCTATTCCAACCTCCTTGATTTACTCTATTATGACCTAAGTATCGAGCACTCTCGTATACTAACATTGTCTCCGGAACTGTTGAGCAAACGTACCGGCTCTTTGAGCAGATGTGCTAAGCAATAGTACCATAATCATGACAACATTCAAGCATACTGGCTTCAATAGCTGTCTGAAGCCGAGCTCTTGAAATGACTAGGATCTAACCTCAGTTCGAGGCAAATATTCATTAGTAATTGATTGGTTGAGGACCAACCTGATCTAACTTAAGTTGGCTCTGATTACATACCCTCTTCTTCGTCAATTCATCCAAGTTGTACTATATTTCAGAGCGAGAGCGACTGGTTGCCATACTATATATGTTTTCTGATACAACATTCTAAAAGGATTTTTTACTTTTCCGTACAAAATATTATGTCTCTTTTACCTTTTTAAATATTATTCATATATCCTAATTGTAAACTACCTTTTCATCTTTTCCATGTATGCTTGTAACCTTAGTGAGGCTAGTATAAATACCTCATTTGTTGTATACAGACATAACTCTTTGATAATTGGAATATATAAGTTTTCCTTTTGAGCAACCTTAGTGTTCTTACTATCCTCCTTAACTCTTATCTATTCTCTTTAGTAAGGAGTAATGGTGAGTGACCTTATAGTTTGGATCGATGCGTCATATCTAGTGCATTGCAAGCTGAGTAGGATTGACTGGTGTGTCATATCCAGTCAGTAGCTACTCGGACTTTTGCTAGCTTTTCTTTTGTTTTCCTTTTGGTTCATTTATGTTGTGGTGTTCTTCCGTCTGTTCAACCTCGAAGATGTATCAACTTTATTGGTATCAGAGCATGATTTTGAGAGAGAGTGTGTGAAGTTATAGTGAAATTTTGGTTCGTATTTGCTATTTGTAGCAGCTGTATTTCTTCCGTAACTACTTTAGTGCATTCGTGTAAAGTAAATTTGGAGTTATGAGCTGTGAGCTGTGTAATGAAGATTTGTGTGTTAATAAGTGTAGTTAAAAGGCCAATGAGATAAAGTGTTTTAAGTGTTAGGGTTTTGAACATAAAGTTGTTAGATATCCAAACCAATCAACTATGGCTATTAATGGTGAAGTCTCGATCGTTGAAGTTGAGAGCATAAATGAAGAAGAAGTCGAAGAGAATGAGAGGGAGGTAGACAAAGTTATATCTGCACTTGAGGAGGAAGTAGATGTTGTATTTGCCGAGTAAGTAGAGTTTTTAAATATGGTATTAAGGCAAGCTATGATTGTAAATGCCTCAACTAAAGATGAATAGTAGGAAGACTTGTTTAATGTAGGTGTAAAGTGAAGGGTCAGTTGTATGCTGTGATAATAGACAGTAATAGTTATACGAATGTCATGGCAGCATCTATGGTAGAAAAGTTGAAGATGCCGACCACTTAGCACTTAGGCTATACAAGTTGCATTAGCTAAATAAGAAAGGAACCTTGCATGTGACTCTACGGGTCTAAGTGCCCATATCTATTGGGGATAGGTACCTAGACAACATCTTTTGTGATGTCTTGCTGATGTATATGCATTATACATCTTACTTGGTTGACTTTAGTTGTTCAATAGGAGGCTTTTGCACAATGGATATAGAAAAACGTATGCTTTTGACAATTTTCAGCTATGTTATTAATTAGATGATTTTTGGAGCCAGTAAATCAAGTCTAGTTGCCCAATGATGTATAAAAGTTAAGTGATGAGTTTAAGGACTTGTTTCTTAAGGAGCTACCTAAAGGGATACCATCTTTTTAAAGAATAAGGTATTACATAGACTTGTAGCTTGGAGTTGTGTTGCTTAACAAACTTGCATATAGGATGAACCTTGAGCAAGTAACAAAGCTCCAGAGGCAAGTGGATGAGCTTATAGAGTGTGATTATGTGAGAGAAAGCCTTAACCCTTGTTCTATGCTTGCATTACTTGTACTAAGAAAAGACAACTCACTGTGCATGTGTATTGACGGCTAAGCTATCAATAAGATCAAATATAAGTATCCATTCTTAGGCTTGACATTGTATTAGATAAGCTTTATGATGTAAGAATATTTTGAAAGATCGCCTTGAAGAGTGGGTACCATTAGATCATCGTAAGATTTGTAGATGGATATAAGACATCCTTCAAAATGAGACACGGTCTTTATGAATAGATGGTCATGCCCTTTGTCTTATTTAACGCGTCAGGCACATTTATGAAGTTGATGAACCATGTGCTGAGAGAGTGGATTGGTAAGTCTCTTATCATCTATTTCAATGACATTCTAGTATATATAGCCCTACTTGAAGAGCTATTATAAGCATTTTAGGGTTGTCCTTGAGATACTCTAAACCAAGTAACTATTCCAAAATTTGAAGAAATATAGTTTTTGTTAAGATGAAATTGTTCTTCTTAGATTTGTGGTTTGTGGAGGAAGACCTAAGGTTGATGTAGAAGAGGTATTCTTGAAAGGTTGATCCCAATTAGCACTATTGAGGTGAGAAGCTTCCATGACTTAGCTTCATTTTATAGATGGTTCATTAGAAACTTCATACCATAGTACCACCTTATTGTCAAGCTAACGAAGAAGGATGTGGAGTTTAGGGAGGGAGAACAAGCTTAGAAGAGTTTTGACGAAGCAAGTGATAAGTTGATCTTAGCCATCGTACTAACTCTACTAAATTTGAGAAGATTTTTGAACTAGAATGTGATAGATCATATGTTGGTGTTAGTGTTGTGTTAATACAAGAAGGCTGGTTTGTTGCTTGCTTTAATCAAAAGCTTAGAGGAGCTACTTTGAATTATTCAATATATGATAAGGAGTTTTACTCTTTCTTCTGAGCTCTAATTATTTTGGCAACATTACTTGTTGCTTAGGGAAGTTGTTAAATATACCAATAATGAATCATTAAGATACTTGAAGAGTCAGCTGGAATTGCCAAAGAGGCAAGTGAAGTAGATCTACTTCATGGAAGGTTTCTCATATGTGATTAAGTACAAGAAAGGGAAGACCAATATTGTTGTTGATTTATTGTCATGTCGACATACACTATTGAAGAACTTACGTATGAGATTAATGGGTTTCCCTATGATTATCAAGTAGTACGCTTAGGACTTAAACTTGGTCCAATTGTAGCTGAAGTATTACTGTTCATAGATACTTTATGGGAAGACTCGATTAGAGTTAGAGAAAATTTAGGCAATGGAGTGTATAGATTAGAAAGATTAGATGGTGGGCTCATCCCGTACATATGGAATGTCGATAACCTTCGGCTTTACTTTGATTAGTGTACCATTATGTAAATCTTTCTAAATTTTGATTAAAAAGTTCCATTTTGTATGCATTGTATACGTTTACCTCTCTTTGTCTTACTCTCTTACCAAGTCCCAACCCTCAGAGGGTGAATAGACTTACTAATTAGACAAATTGAAATGCCATCGACCTGACCTCCTGGGGTAAACTTAGTAAAGGGAAATACTCCTTACCTTGAGAAACTCCCACTTGTTGGGTAGGACGAAATGCCACCAATCTAGCTCCCTTGGATAACTTTAGTAAGGGAAAACACCCCTTATCTCGAGGAACTCTCAATTAGGTAGGTTGGAATACTATTGACTTAACCCTTTCGAATAACCTCAGTAAGGGGAAACACCCCTCACCTTGAGGAACTCCTAACTAGGCAGGTTAGAACGCCATAGACTTGACCCCCTTAGGTAACCTTAGTAAGGGGGAACACCCCTTACCCTGAGGAACCTCTAACTAGGAAGATTGGAAAGCCACCGACTTGACTCCCTCGGGTAACCTTAGTAAGGGGAAACACCCTTTACCTTGAGGAAATCTCAACTGGGCAGGTTGGAATGCCACTGACTCAACCCCTTAGAATAGCTTAAGTAAGGGACAATGCCTTTTGTGCATAAAGTATCAGATGATGTTGCGATTAACCAAGCAAACAAGGGAAAGCGTCTAATGAAAAACAAAAAGTTAAAGGGCATAACTAAGTGTGTGGACAAATTTGAATATCATTCATAACATGAGGATTACAAATTTAAGGCTTGTATCTTGACTTAGGGTACAAAAAGAAGGGGAGGGGATAACTACTACCGAGGATCAGTTAACTTTGATAACTCTGAAAAATCTAAAGCTTTTATTTGCTTGAAGGGTTAGTTTGTCGATGGCCCTTGGGAAGACTGGCTCTAAGCTGGAGTAGGGGCCGAAAGCTCCTGACTGGGGTTAGTAGGAGGATTACCCTAACCTTGATCATCTTGAGAAGCACCCTTAAGGGTAACCTCCTATTGAGCTGTCGAGACAAAAGTGGATGCGCAAGTATCTTGTCCAAACCAGTAGCAAAAGAGGCTCCTTAGACTTCGGCAACTGCTTGAGTAGCTTCTCTCTCCTATGCTTGCGCCTCCTTCTTCTCCCGAAAAGTTAGGTTATCTAAAAAATCAAGGAAACCCAGGTCGAGATCGGGATAATAGGTAAGTAGCTCTCTCCTTGTGAAGCGAACGGATTCGGTAGAGAGGTCCTCCAACTCGTCTAACCACACTTCCATTAGTAAAAAATTGGCAATGGCTTTCTTAGCAACGGCATAAAGCCATCGCTGAGGATCTCTCTACTCTCCATTTTGGAGATAATCTTTTCCATCTTTGAAGCTCTCCCTTAGAGCTCTTAGATTTGCCATTCCAACCTAACTTTCAGACTGGCTAGCTCTAGTAATGTAGCTTTGGCACTATTGTACTCCGATTCCTTCATTGCCAGCTCGGTCTGTAGCCTAAAGGCCAATGCCTTCAGCTTGACATTCTCTCTCTTAAGGTAAGCCTTGGCTTCCCTCTCCTTATCTAATTTTTGGAGATAGAGGCCTTAGTCTTCTGCTCATCTTCAAGCTAAGCTTTCAGGTTGCTGACTTTCTTAGTGGCATCTTTAGTAGTAGACTTCTCCTACTTTGCATCCTTTAACCTCCCCTTGAGCCCAACTACCTATACATAAGCGCGACGCAGGTGCCGATTAGCTTTGGTGAACTTATCTAAATATTTATTGAAAGAGGACTCTCTTCTCTCAAGCCCTTCTCAACCTTAGTTAATGCCTTCCGAAAATACTTTACCTTTTTCCGGACGAAATTGTAATTACTTAGCTGAAGTAGTACTTGATTGTAGTACTACAAAGAAACATAAACTAAGATTAGTTTAGTAACAACAAGAAGGCACATCAATGGAAAGAGGTAAAAGCTTACCCGTCTAATGAGCAAGCTTAAGTAACTTACTGTCTCCATTGGATCGCCCTCTCCTACCCTCGAAAGCTCCTTAAGGATAGCTTAGTTGCCAAGGGCATAAGACCTTAGTGAGGCTTGATAGTTGAGAGTTTAGTGCTGCAATGTAATGTCATTGCACTAGATCTCCCACTTAATCTCCCACTTAGGCCTTAGGAGCTTCTCCTTGATCCTTTTGTTCTTAGCTTCGGAAGCGTGAACGCAAAGCTCTTCGTTGCGGGAGACGTACGGAACGTTCTTGAAGGAGTTCGGCTTGATCCTTAGGAACTTGAACTTGTTGAGGACATAAAAAAATTTGTTCTTAAGTTCATCTATGCACTTGTAGGGGTAAGCCGTCGTACCAAGTAACCTAGCTCAAGGGCGTCTTCCTCAAAGGATTTTACTTTTTGGCCTTAGGTGCTACTTCCTCAAAAGTTTTAGGAGCTTTCCTCTTCTATCTGGTCACCTCTAACGGGCCGATGACCTCAACTCTCTCCTCTTCTCATCCATTAGGAAGGTTAAGTACCTTGATGTTTGGCTCGTCGATGTCGGTAGACTCATCCCCTATGATAATGGGCTTGGAAGTGGGGACAAAGGCAGTGGAAGGAAGAGCTACACTCATAGGCTTGGTAGCCAGTGGCTCTGCCTAAGGACTAAAAGGAATCCCCTAAGGTAAAGCCATTGACTCGAATTCTGCTAGTCTCCCTAGCCCTTAACTTCGGCCGCACGGCCTTACCCTTCGAGTCGAAGGCCTTCGTGATCAATGTCGACCTAGCCTGCTAATGGCTCATTAGCTCATCCACTGAAGGACGGGGAATCTTCTTGGCCTGTCTCTTGCCTATGAAGAATTAAGCAAGTAGTAAGGAAAAAGAAAACGAAGCAAAGGCAAAATACAAAGCACTATCATTCACCGATTCCACCGTAATTGACATGAACAAGGAAGAGACCAACCCCATCCCACCCCCCTTTTCTATTTCTCCTAACGATGTCGGATGAAGTACAACTTTACACAATTAGATAAAGCCGTTTGTAAAAAAACGAACCTACAGCTTCAGCTTACTTCTTCAACACATTTTTCTTCATGTTGGAGAAGAGCTTGGAGATCAAATACTTGAAGTACCTTTGACCATCTTTGCGACATTAATTTTGTTGCCTTGTTTGAAGGCAATAAAGGCTTAGATCTCTCTTACAACCTCAGCGTTATTGGGCTTCAACTCCTTCTGGGCCCTTGTTTGGACCAATTTAGTCCATCTGGTCTAAAAGTTTGCCTCATTTGGTAGCTTAATCACCAGGAAGTTGTCCTACCAGCCCTTAATGGAGTCCGCAAGGCTGTAGAACAGCTTCTTCCCCAGACGAGGGTGGTGGCCTTTATCACCAAGTATTCACATAGCCTTTGGAAGGCTTTTAATACCTTCCACCAATTGGGAAGGACTTGCGTTGGTGAAAGTTGACGAGGTTCTTTTCAAAGTTACTTAGAGGGAGGTGTTGCCTGTACTCTAAGCATTTTTCAAAGATGGTGAAACGCCCTGCTGTTAGTAGGGATAGGCTTTCTTCCCTCATTGGCACTTGTATTCTCTAGCCAGGAACGTGTTCATTTATGAAATTACTTAACACCCAATTAAGAGCAGAGGCCTAGCTCCTACTAGCTTTGCTGTTTGGGCCTTTGCTTGTCCCAAGCACTTTGAACAAGTCTTTGACCAGTGGTAAGGGAGCATATACATAAGCATATCTTGGGATAGCATTAATTAGCCTCGCCTAATTTAGTATCTTTATTGCCATTCTAGTGGCGTCATCTATCTGTGCTAATGAAGTGACTTCATCTTCTCTTTTAGGGTGGGGTGGGTGGGGTTTGGTTTCCTTGTGGTCTCAGAGTCAGTGTAATTGTATTTTGATGCATTTGAAGGAGTCTCACTTGTATTGGTTGAATGATCATTAATACAACATAGATGAATGAACTCTTTAGAAAAGTTTGCAAGAGAAAGTTTTGAAGAAGTTTGAAGAAAAGAAAGAAAGTGATGCAGTTGTGAAAGGTAATCTTCTTAAGCAACTATTGTATTTATAGACCGAATGCGTTGGAAAGCATATCGATGGTTATAAGGATTCATATAAATGTAAATCCCTTGAAATGATGTGATGTGTATACGTGGAGGTGGTTTTGATCGGACGACTAGATTCAAAAGCAAAACACATGTAGTTGCATGCAAATCTGTTGCATTACTCCAATAGCATTACACCTCAGGTCGAACGTATCACATCTCTTCGAGCATTGACTCGAACCCTATCGGTCTCCCCAGCCCTTGACCTCGACTGCACGGCCTTACCTTTTGGGTGGAAGGCCTTCGTGGTCGGCTTCGACCTAGCTTACCAACGGCTCATTAGCTTATCCATCGAAGGATAAGAATTAAGCAAGTAGTGAGGAAAAAGAAAACGAAGCAAAGGCAAAATACAAAACACTATCATTCATCGATTCCACCGTAATCGACATGAACAAGGAAGAGACTGACCCTACTCTACTCTATGACATTAATTTTGTTGTTGTGTCTGAGGGCAATAAAGACTTGGATCTCTTTCGTGACCTCAGTGTTATTAGGCCTCAGCTCCTTTTAGGCCCCTGTTCAGACTAATTTAGTCCATTTGGTCTAAAAGTCTGCCTCATTTGGTAGCTCAATCACTTAAAAGTCGTCCTACTAGCCCTTAACGGAGTCCGCAAGGTTATAGAACAGCTTCTTCCCTGGACGAGGGGGATGGCCCTTATCACCAAGTATGCACATAGCCCCTGGAAGGCCTTTAATACCTTCCACCAATTAGGAGAGACTTGCGTTGGTGAAAGTTGAAGTGGTTCTTTTCAAAGTTGCTTAGAGGGAGGTGTTGCCTATATTCTAAGCATTGTTCAAAGATGGTGAAGTACCCTCCTGTTAGTAAGGGCACACTTTCTTCCCTCATTGGCACTCATATTCTCTAGTAAGGAACGTATTCGACTATGAAATTACTTAACACCGAGCTAGGAGCAGAGGCTTAGCTCCCACTAACTTTGTTGTTTGGGCCTTTGCTTGTCCTAAGCACCTCAAATAAGTCTCTGACCAGCAATAAGGGAGCGTATACATAAGCATCCCTTGGGATAGCATTAATTAGTCTTGCCCAATTTAATGTCTCCATTGCCATTCTGGTGGCATTATCTAGCTGCGCTAATGAAGTGACTTCATCCTCTCTTTGGAGGGGGAGGATCACTCGTAGTCTCGAAGTTGGTGTGATTGTATTTTGACACTTCTGAAGGCATCTCACTTGTATTGATTGACATGATCATTAATACAACATAAATGAATGAACTCTTTAGAAAAGTTTGTAAGAGAAAGTTTCGAAGAAGTTTGAAGAAAAGAGAGAAAGTGATGCAGTTATGCAGTTGTGAAAAGGTAATCTTCTTAAGCAACTGTTGTATTTATAGACTGAATGCGTTGGAAAGCATATTGATGGTTATAGGGATTCGTATAAGCGTAAATCCCTTGAAATGTTGTGATGCTTACACGTAGAGGTGGTTTTGATTGGATGACCAGATTCGAAAGCAAAACACATGTAGTTGCATGCAAATCTACTGCGATAGGACACCCATCACATCGCATTAAAAACAGGCGCGATAATATAAGAACTTGAAAGGTTACTTCTATAGGAAGTTTCCCTGAGGCCCCTTCAACTTCCATAAGGAGACTTGTTTGGTACTCCAATAGCATTACACCCCAGGTCGAACATATCACATTTGTTTGGGCACTGATTAGCTTAATCTAGTCCAGCCTACTTAACACTTGGATTCTACGACTCTGCTATGAGGAATATAACCCGCCATATTCTTATCTCATGTTGGATCGCCTACCTCAGGCCTTAGATTCCTTACCTTGGATTCAACCATCTAGCTGGGCGTATAGGCACTCTACTTTAACTTTCCTATTGAGGTATTATTCTGCTTGAACCTTTAGCATTCCGCTTTAGAACAGTTGCAGTTACCTTTACCTAGAAGGCAGTTTGTTTAGATATGTCGTGCTTTTCTTGCCTCGCGATAGTTCGAACGTTTTGCCTTGACCTTTTGCCACCTCGAACGTGTTCACCTTGGCTTTCCACTAGCTTAGACCTCCATCATTGCCGTGTCGGCATGATAGCATTAACGTGGATACTTCTAGATTAGATCAACCACATGCTTGAGAAGCCTATATATCCCTTCTTCTTACCTTCACTTTGGTAATGAGATTCTAAGGAGATACCAATAGGGCCCTTTGGACATGGGCTCCTTAGGTTTGTCCTGACCTGATGTAGCTTACAATTTATGGTTGATTGCTTTCGCCTAAGCTTAAAACACGGCCTGATTACCTAAAGAAGGCCTTTAATAGTTAAAAGACTTTAGATAAAGCTAATAGTTCCAACATATTTGGACCACATCAGATATTATGATCCCATTTTCTAATAGTAGTGGAAGAGGCTTTGCCCACTAACTGCTCTTCAATTGTCGGCGTCACTCCTTTATAAGTACAAGACTGTTGTTCAATGATAAATTAATTAATACTTTCGTACTTAAGCTTGCTAATTACTTTCAAGCTCTCATACTTTGCAAATATTCGCAACTGACTTAAACATCGGAGTAGCCACGTTGGTAACCTCCTAACGTTCCCTCATCGTGCTAACTTTTGCAGGTCTCACTATTTGTGCGAAGTCCAATTCCTCTTCAATCACTACCAACAAAATCCTTAGGATGGCATGAAGAAAATTGAGTCTAATTAATCAAGTTCAAACATGTTATTAGTCACATCTAATTGGGCTTTGACTTTGTATATATAAAAATGAAAAAATAAATGAGATTAGTATTTTTGGTATGAGCTACATATAATTATCAAATTCAATTATTAAAACTCCTATAACATACGTTTAATTTGCAGAGTAGAATATCTTTTAATAAATGGAATAGAGAAATGATGACTATTACTTATAATTCTTTTGAGTCACGTACATAGATATGAAATTAAAAAAAAAAAAAATAGTTATTCCTTAGCTCTATAAAGGAATTGCAAATCCTTACTTTGCAGTAATAGTAATTCTATAAAATAACTATATTGTCAACCAAATATAAGTATCTCACTGGTAAAGAAATATTTATGCTATTCTATTTTTATGAAATCAACAAAACATGCTATTGGTGTCATACATTCAAGGTTTGGAATTGTATGGTGTACATTAATCTGGCCTTGTATCTATAATTAATATATATATATATATTATTCTACAGAGCAAATTATGAAAGAAAAGGTTCCGCTGTCATATATGCCATGCATTGTAATTATATTATTTGAGCATGACTTGCGTGACGCACTGAAGGACAATTTAGTGGGCAGATTAATTGAACCCAAGATTTGTGATACGAGGCAAGCGCACCTATCAATTTTAATATAGTCGGATATGAGTCCGAGTCGATCCCTCAGAGATTTTGAGTACTAATATTAGCTTTAGTTTTATTATCTAACCGAAAAATTATGTCGAGTTGAATGAATTAAAAATACTGAAATTAATAAACTAAACTAATTATGAGACTTAACTAAGCAATTTAGAAAGCAATAAAACTATGAACGACTTCAAGTATGCAATGATGTATTTAGGAATTATTTCCCCTAGTGTTTAACATGTAACCTTTTTAAAATGTATTCAATTCAGTTTCTATAATTCTTGATCGGAGGGATTCACAATTAAAGCTAATATCTTTCTCAAGCATATTAACCCTAATCCTAAATTATTTACTGGAATCTCTTCACTTAGTAATATAACTTAGAATTGCATTAATGTTTAATGAATTCCCACACAAACAATCAACTTTTCCGAAAGAATCATGTATCTTATCTCTAAGTATACATGTAATTCTCTTCAATTATGTTAAGATTTAATTACACATGCAATTTCTCAATCAACATGCATAATATCATATATTGATACTCTAGAATTATCAATCAATAATTAACGACATAATTGAATCAAGAAAAGATAGAAACTTTCTTGAAATTATAATTCAATCCAAGGGTTACATGAAACCCTAGGTTCCATAATCCTAAATACTTGAATTCTAAGCTATCATAATGAATCTAAAAACGAGTTTCATCAAAAACGTAAAATAAAGCATGAAAACCCCTCTTGATTTGATGAACAATCTCTAATCTTGAAATCGATGTCGTTATCGCTTCTTGATGTTGTTTCTCCTTAAGTCTCTTCTTGTCTCTTGTCTCTCTTTGTTTCTGTAATGTCTCCCCTCCTTTTGAACCCTAAGATCCCCTTTTATATGTGTATTTCACGGATTTTATTTTCGTCACCAGACACGGCCTGGAACATGGCCGTGTAACTTTCTGCACAAAGGCAAAATTTCTGCATAACTTCAAAATTTCATAACTTCTTCGTTTGAACTCGGAATTGAGTGAAACTGGATTCGTTTTCTTCATTTTCGAGCCTAGAACGTGTTTAAACCTTGAAATCAACATTTTACTCAATTAAGGATCAATTTCTTTAAAGAAAACCAAAAATGTACGGGAAATGCTATAAAATCACCATATGAAATATGTTTAAAATCAGAGTTATCAATTTGGCACACAAGAAACTTATACATGCACATGCAAATATTATTTATATATCCTTCTACTTAACGATTTTGGCTTTGCCTTTTGAAAGCCTGATTAAGAATCGTTTGTTCTAGTGAAGGACACATCTTGTGCCTTTGATATCCAACACCAATTTGCTAATAATACCGCTCTGCCTTGTTAGAGGAATGGGGTGATTTCACTAGTAGACCAACATATCAACTGATATGGTGAATGAAGGATAGAGGTATCAATCTATAGGGTGAAAAATATATAGTACTCAAGCCACATAGAGTGATATCAACATTAAACGGAATGAATGTGGATTTTAGTAGAGGAGCCAAATGCCCAAATACACGTTTGAAGAGTCAAAATTTCAGTGTATAAATTATGTACATCGGCGAATTGTTTTACAGCTCTGTGAAACCTTGAAATGCCGTGATAATGGACGATGAGGTTTTTTTTTTTTTTTAACCTAGGGACACAAGGAAGTAGAGATTTTTAAAATTTGATAAGAAAAAACTTTTGTCAAAATAAGATTTTAATTCTTCTCTTTGTTTCTAATGGAGAATTTATTGCTGCTCATCAATTTATGTTATATGTTTCTATTATAAAAGTATGAACCAACGTTTTTATAGAAAGTTGACCTACATAAGATTTGATTTTTGTTGTAGAGTAAGTCACACCAATATTCCTATAATCTTTTAAAGCTGTAAAGTACCCAATAGGATACAACTTATGTAAATATCAATAAAATATTGATATGTATAATATGTTATGTATATATGATGATAAATATTAATAGAATATTGATATATATAATATATACATATCGTATACGGTAATTAATTTAAAAATTATTCCTTTCATTATAATTTATACCAATAATTTATTGATATTTATATATTACATATATATAATAGGTGAGGTTCAATACCTAAATTTTTTTCCAAGCTGCTGGCACTTGGTAATAGCATTGCTACTGCTTTAACGTGGAATTAAAAGTTGACACATTTAGAGCAATAGCACCTGATCTGTTAGAAAAATGGTTGCAAAGGTTGCATCCTTACTACTAACTGAGGGTTTAACTACACAATTTAAGAAGTTGGGGGTATTTGTCTAAATCAAAATTCGTTAGATATTGTCCATTTAATTGACCTTTAATCTACTGATATTGAATTTTGTAGATTTAACAATAAGCTTGTGCCAAAGAGTAGAATTCCGAGTATTGAGCATTCAATAACCTCAAACGGGGAGTAAGGACTTGTAGACTGAATATTAGGGGTGGGTACGATTTAGTTTGGTACGATTCTTTTTTTTTTTTTACTGAATTGAACCTAATATAACAGTTTGGTTTTTTTTTTTTAAAGTCAAATTTAACTATACAGTTTAGTTTATAATTTTTTCGAGCCTAAATATTTTTATGTTCAATAAATATAAAATTTTAAATAGAATTTACTCAATTTAATCTTAATAATTGACACAAACTTATGACAAAGAATAATAAGATATAAAAAATTTGATAAAATTTATGAAGATTGATGAAAAAAATATAAAAAAAAGATAAAAAAATTGCATGAAATTTTTTTATTTAACTAAACGATTTAGTGTGATTTAAAATAGTATAATTAGGTTCACATCTCCGAATCGAATCGCAAATCGTTTATGCATGACCAAATCAAACCATAAACTAAACGATTTGTAACAAAATCGATTTTTTGGTTCATTTCGGTTTGGTTTACAGTTTGATTCGTTGTACACGGTTTTTTTGCCTAACCTTATTGAATATTTATCTTTGGGTTAGGGTTTAACATTGAAAACACTCTGATTTATGCCAAACTTTACAATAATATACCTTGGTAATTAGTAGAATTATTCATATGAAATTCAGTATTTGAAATAAGGCAATTTCAATAGGGTTTTATATATAAACCAAATTTTATACAGTTAAATTTCAATTGCCTCCGGAATTGAGAATTGATGAGTAACAAAATATATAACTATATATACCAAAAATTACTTAAGAGTAACCATAACAACTCATGAAATAAAGTGAAATTACATTCGAGAAACTATCTAGGCTGGACCTAAACTGCCCAAAACCAATATATACCCTGGAGCTTCAATTTTCCTTCATTTGATCACCATTACTCAAATTAAATTTGAAATTGCTCTAAATTTTTGGAAAATCTCTTCAAGCTCCAATCAAGCTGTTTTCATCTTCTTCGTGAAGCTTAGATGCCTGACGAACTCTGAAGTCTGACCATGTGGAATTTCTTATAGAAGCATTGATTAGAAACAGTTCGTGTCCAACTCCATTTCTAGATTTCTGAAATTTCACTATAAATTTTACGACCGATTTCAAATTTTCATCTGGAGGATTACGATGAAGTTAGAGAAGAGCTTAAATAGAGCCATTGGCGGGCAGGGCCTCCATAGAGACGAAATTTTCCATGGTCGCACATTGCACAACTTGGTTTTGTGGATGTACCATAAGAGCATAATCCTTCAAACATAAGTTAAAGTGAGGTTATTTTCTATTAGCTTCACACTGACCGAACAATGATATACAGTGTGGTTGTTCATGCACAGCACTTAAAACTTCTTAATTATCTGGATGTTGTTAGTGCAATGAAAGGTGAATCATCTGCCGCTTACCCAGCTCATTGACTTCTTCCCATTCACTCGTATAGTTTCACTTCCAAATGTGTGGAGCTGTGATGCAGAGGATTGAACCTTCTCCATTATTGACGCATTCATGACTACTAGTCTAAGAACTTCTAGCTCATTTCTTGAGTCAAGATGATCAAGTTTGAAGCATGTCTCATCCAATTTGTTTCATTTTTATTGATTCATAACTTTTATTTCCTAAATTTTTTAGCTTCCTTTTGTTTTATGATATCATTTCATTGTTGTTAGGATATTATTTAGGATCTTGTTTTCCTAGTTTATAGATATTATTTTAGTCTTCATTTTCATGTTATTTGCTAGTTCATTTGCATTTGATTTTGTTTCCTTTTACGTGATATTTTCTAAGTTTCTTAGGTTTTATTTTGTGTCTATAATGGACAATGGAAGTAATGGACAAATCAACTTATGGAATCATGAAATTATGTTGAGTTCAATGTTGTTCCCTCTTTCCTTTGAACTTATCAAGAATTTAATTTAATTCTTATGATTTTCATTTCTATACCAAGGTTCTTGATTAATATAATTTAGAGTGTTGCAAACATAGATGAAGATTCTTAAATTTACTTAATCAACGGATCAAGGTTAATTCATCAAACTATACTAAGGTTATTGGGATTCTGAATCTTAGGGTCACCTTAATCATACCTCTAGTTCTAGATTGAGTTTCTTATTGGTTTGAGGTCTACTTTAACCTATTTTAATGTTTTGGGTTTTTTGCTTCTCCATCATTTGGTATCAAAGCTTTGAGTCTTTAATAAGATTTAGATCTAGTTTGTTTTGGGATTTGATAAGTCATATCTTCATCTTTAATCATCCATATCCTATATTTTACAATTTATGATAGAAAATTAAAAATAAAATTATTTATTCTTTCTTATGTTAATTTTCAGTTCATATATACAAGAAAACATAAAAAAAAAATCCATCTTTAGTTATTTTCCATGTCCTTCAATTATTTTCATTCGATTTATTTATACAAAAACCCATCAAATCCCATCTTTTAGTCCTCCCATTGAGTTGTGTTCATTCTTTTGATTGTGCCCATAAAAGAAAATATTATTTCTTGGAGTTTGGTTTCTTTTGGTCTTTATTGTGATGATTATGTTTGATGAGTACTGATTGATTTATGGTTATGAGTGGATTCATGGGTAAGAGATAGACAAGTTATTATATAGATTTTATCATCACATCAATTAGGGTTTAAGGTTATATTTGTTAATTGGGCATTGATGATTGTTGTTGAAAATTTCCTTTAGAATGCATAGTAAAAAAGATTTGGGGTTAGCAACAATTAATCATCTTAATTCATATGAATTAGTTTGTATCAAAAGAGTATACCAAGTAACATAGCAAGTATGGATTACTCATTCCAAAAGTGAAAATTATAAAGAGAAGGTTTATGTAATTGATTCATATGGATGGTTATCACCTTAATTTAGGAAAGCATTGACAATCATATCATATGCATTCCAATTAAGTAGGCTTAATCATGCTTTACTGCACGTAGAATATAGGTATAAGTATTTTGGAGATAATAAGTCGTTGTACTTAGTTGTTATTGTAAGTAGAATTGAACGTGCACTTGCAATGTTTGTGGTTGATTATGAAGTGTTGTAACTCAGTCTAGATGGTCAGTGTGTTGCTTTGATATTGATGAAGCATTACCGAGTGTTTGGACTTTTTTAGCCACCTCTAATGATATACTAAGACGATTGGGGTAAAAGTTTTGAAATGAGACATGAATTATATACTTGGACATCATTAAGTTACTTACCACATATAAACCTTAAGAAGAGGTGACAAGGTCAGCTTTTCCTAATCTCTAAGTCAAACTTAGTGATAGAAGATGAGGTCATAGTGGGATTAGGAACTAGCTTGATAAGGTCTTGTGGTAGGTGGCAGGTATATGCCCTATTGCATAAGTCCGACATTGGTGAATGCATGATTATGCATTAACCTAACCTAACTTTTAGTAACAAACACTAAAGTGAGGCTATTTTCTTTATTCTTGCATTAGAGTGAAAAACAATATGCAGATGGCACTTGCTTGAAAACATCACTACTACACCATCTTCTTTTATGTTAATACTATACCACCACCTTTCCTACCATCATTTACTCCCTACCTTTATGCATTGCCATTACCAATTACACTATTCTACTTCTACATCGCCATAAATTCATCACCACCATCAGTACTGCAGTCGCTATAATCGTTGCATTACTAATACCTATATTGCACTACACTATTATTGCCTTTACAACCCTTGCATAACCATCACTCCATCATTGCTATCGCTATTACCAATAGATTAATGTGTGTCGCTATCACACGATGGTGCTTATTAGGTGGCTAGGTGGTAGTAATGATGGCGGTGAGATGATGATATAACATGGAATATAGGTAAAATAAATACAAGGAAATATAAATAGTACAATACCCAAATCATTATTCTAGTATAGTACTTATGCATCATAACAACATATAATATAAGAAAGAAATCTTACTGTGTACTTAGTTTACCAAAAATAATATAAGAAAATTATCTTGTAGTTTTCTCCTCATATTGTTGACTGTTGTTCTTCTTGTCCTATATTATACTTAAAATCAATTGTTACTTAGAGTTCATAAGGCATATATTCACAAGTCTATATAATTGCACTTTTAGACATGCACATATGTGCGCATAGACACATACATAAATGAAGGCATGGTATGCAACATATGAGCTAAAAACTGTAAACCTCATCAATTAGAGAGGGTTTGACTGATTGCCATAGGTGATGTGTGATTGTTATTAACGAAACCTATATCACTAAGAATCAATATGTGCGGACCTTAACCCTTTAAGAAAACTAATGTAGAATCAGAGATACTATTTTAATGACCCTGATGTTAAGTATATTAAAAACCTTCGTATCAATTAACGGAAAGGACCTTAACCCTTTGATTAAGCAAATTCAAGAACTTCGGTATAGGAGGCCACAATATGTTGAATTATGCTAATCAAATAACCTTGGTATAATGAAGAATGTAACAAGAATGAAGAATTCTTATAAAGTTCTAAAAAACCAAATAAAGAGAAGTTATTTCTTTTTCAAGAGAGTTGTAATATTGTCAAAAGTTTTCTAATTCTTTCATTATAATGAAAAATCCAATTTATAGGCTCAAAATAAGATCTAAATATATAAAGAAATAAAATAACATTCTAAATAATATAATAATGAATTAGGATATACTGAATAATGGTAACTACAAAATAGGTAATAAATATTTTAATGACAATTAACTAAACTCACTATTAGGGGATGGGGCTAGTGGTGGGTGCCAGCTTAGCTTAGCCTTGAATCGGCCTGGAACTGTTGGTTTATAGGCTCCGCCACGACTGAATCGTGACCAGCTCGTAAGGCGTTTTTAGGCCAGTTTGGCTCTTCAACTGTTTTTTTTTTTAATATTTAATTTTTTATTAATTTTTAAAAAAATACATTAATAATTTCTAATAATGCAATTTTCTTTCTCTCTCTCTTTTTAAAGTGTACTAATTCATTAATAATTTCTAATTTTTTTATTAATTTTCAACTTAATGTGATTCTACTTTTTTATTTTTTTCCCTCAAATTTTATTTTTTCCTCATATTCAAATTCTTAATATTTAATAAGTTTTATAAAAAGGACTTACATTAACTGAAATTGAATTTTTCATTTATCTTTAATAGAAAATTAACTTATGATTAGTCATTTATCACTAATTTAATTATATTATTTTTAAAAAATTGTCTTTCACCCGTGCAAATAAAATAAGTTTGATATATAATAACTTGTTGAATATTATTTAATTATTTTTTTTTAACTTAGTGGCCTCTTTTTTCTCTCTTTTTTTTTTTTTTTAAGGGGTGAATTGATTAGGCAGATCTGCTGATTTAATGGCGAGCTGGCTCAGTGGTTTATGACTCATTGATCTAGGTAATTTCGCCTTCTTAAATGGCTTAAGCCCTTAAGATCCAGCAGTTTAACCCAGTCTCCCACAGGTCAAGTTAATTTGTTGGATCGATTCATGGTTCAAAACCAATTCTTGTCCACATCTAAATGGGGCAAAGATACGATGCATATGTGATAGGGGAAGGACTTGTAGCCATGCATGTATCAATAGAGCTTGGTCAATCATCTTTACAATGGTTGATCGTGAAATATTCAATAGGTCTTAGCTCGCCTCTGGTTAAAGTTGTTAATGCTAGAAGTATGAGAGGAGAATTACAATTCATAACTCGTTTACTGCAAGAAGAATGAGCAAAAGGGACTATTGGCGGTAGTTTATAAGTAATTGATGTTGATACCAATTTATAATTACAATTTTAGTATCTACCGCAACATTTTCTTCCTCTTTGTAGCTGTAACTCATATATTACGAACACTTTTCCAAAAACTTTAAATAGGGTCTTGCATTTTAGATGTTTGGTATGAATTGGATTTTATAATGGAACCATAAGGTGACATTACCACTAAGCATATGATGCTACCACGTGGTCGTGGCATGACAAATCTCAATGTAGCTAAGTCGGATGTTTTTTAATGTTAAATTTTTGTGCAAGGTTTAGCCAGACTGGACAACTTAAGTTATCGATTGGCCACCTGGTACTTACAATGATTACCATTAAACCGTCCACAGCATCATTAAACCACTTTTCAATGCCATATAACCCCTTCTTTTCCTGTTTCGTCAGACGATTAACGACAAATCACTAGGAGATGTCGGTCAAGCATCTACATGGCAGATGTAATTCCAATTTGCAAATGCTTGAAGATTTAATTTCTCGAGTGAGATCTCATCTTTCATGAAAAGGAAAAGCTAAAATTTTTAATTATTAGTTGGACCGTTAAATTAATATTTTTCTTGAAGAAAAGAAAATAATCATCCCTGATATTTCATTAATCAATCAACTCATTAATTCTTAGGTTAATCTAGAAAATATACGTGTATTTTCTATTTTCACCTCTTTCTGCATTATATACCTACTTTTTTCATTATTTATTTTTTTACACTTTTAGATGCTAAAAATTTGTGCGTTAAAAGCATGTAAGCAAACAAAAAGAAAATCCAAAAATGTTAGCTTATTTTTAACATCTAAAATATTTTTAAAGAAGAAAATCACAAATATATGAAGTGTAATAAACCAAACTATGGATATATTAAATGGAGAAGAAAAACAAAACACATAAGTATTTTTTTAATAATTACTACTAAATTCAGTTAGAACATATGCAGCGGGCATTGCTTAGCCCGATCCCCAATGCAGAAGGAACGACGACTGCATTCGTTGCCTAATGGCACACGTTTTTTAGGGTAGAAAATAAGAAATGTAGCTAGCAGCATTTTTCTATTTAATTTTTTTAATTTAAATTTTTTTGATTCGTTAGAATAATGTGTTATTGGGATCCAAAAATCTTTAAAAAAATAGTAAGAAAATTTTGTATAAGAACTTATGATAAAGTAGTGAATTTTTTGAGAAAAAAATTCTTAAGATATTAATACGATATTTAAGAATAAGAAATAAGATTTTAAAATACGTATATGATCTTAGGGATCTTTTGAATATCAGCACAGTAATAATATACATCTCTTTTGGCTTCTTATACAGAGACCATTCCCCGCAGGGACTCAGAAGAATGAGGCTTCCTAGGAAGGAGGACCTGGTTTGACTCAAACTTATTGAAAATTTGACCAATAATAATATTTTTTGATGGGCAACTATTTGAAAATAATAATAACGAGAAGCTGTACCTTTTGCTACGTTTTGGCAAATCCAGCATTAGATTACGATATTCCATCACGCTATGCGTTGGCTTCCTCCTGCTCTACCGTCATACTATGTGCTAAACTCACCGAGTCATTCGTTAGAAAATCTCCTCCTCAATATGGGTTTTGTACATCATACGGCATTATCGCTTTTCCTTCGTATAATATATGCATTTCTATGTACGCGTGTTTAGGACCTAGTTTGGGTTATTCAAAAAATCCAAATATCTTAAATCCTTATAGAAGTCCTTTTAAATTTTACAACTACATGACGAGTAAAATATTAATATTAAGGATCATGTTTTACCATATTTATCGTTTGAGGAATTTGCAAGTAGAGTAAGAGAATGGATCGAGCCTTTGAAGTGTGTGTATAAACTTGTAGAACAACAAGTAGTCAATGGAACAGTCGGGGTTGTTCAACTGGATACTTTGATACTTAAGATAGTATAGAAAGCAAGATAATAAGTGTGCAGGGTAAGTTTGAATAGACGATCCATATCAATGGAAAATGCTTTTATTATAGTATTAGAGGCCGAGATATTTTAGGAAAGTAGATAAGGATGAATCTCACTGAATTAGGAAGATGGAAGATACATGAGTAATCTAAAGGGACAGTTATGCTAGCTAGCTTTCCTTTCTGAGGTTCATCTTCACTAATGATCAACCTTAATCGTTGGTTGAGTGCTTTAGCAACTAGATTAACCTTTATGAGGTGAGGAGTAACCTACAGATGGATGATATGGGACTTTAGCAAGTCGGTCTAAGTTGAAGAGAGGTCAAGTCTTCAAGGGGAGCTTAGTTTGAAGTTCTAAGGATGCTAAACAAGTTGACTTTAGGCCTGAATAAGTTGGCTTATGTCTTGAACAGATCAGTCTAGACTTGGAGAACTATGTCAAAAAGATTCTATCAATAGTTGCATCATTAACTTCCCCAACAACATCACACACACACCCCTCCACAACCCAAAAAAAAAAAAAAAAAGAAAAGAAAAGAAAAGAAAAGAAGAAGGTCTTTTTGGACAAGTGTCAAGAAGGAAAGTGGGATCACGGGTGGACTTCTCGTTCTTCCTTAAGTGATATTGTGCTAGGTGGAGCTTTGTCTTACATGCAATAGTTAAGTAGGTGAACCATTCAAATTGGACACTACTTGTGTTAGTGAAATGATGTAGGCAAGCTGTTCGAGGTGGACGTGGCACATGCTAATGTTATATCATGTTGCTATGCAGGAGTGAAGATGGGAGCCAAGTTAGTCAAGTTGTTTGAGGTGCCCTGCTCCAAGGACTAAGTTACGTGAGATTTTGCCATCATTGACTTGATTAGGTTTCGAAAAGTCTTGTCCTTTGAAGTCGACCTAGCTACAAGAGGTTTTGTACCCCCATTACCGAGTTATCGTGGTGATTAGCTCTTGGGGGCTAGCACATGTAGTGTTTTTGGAGTTTTATACTTCTATAGTACAAATTTGGAAAAAATATATTGAAATGGTTCGTTCTCGGAAAATTTTATGAAACTAGTATAGTGAAGGCGTGTGCTATTCATTATTTTTTTTTTAACTAAAGGCATGCTTGGAGAGTGCGCCTCCCTATATTGTAGGAAAGTCGCATAGAGGAATCGTGCCTTCCCTACAACAAGGAAGGTGCAAGGCAAGAACATGCCTTCAGTTGATTATATTCTTCATTTGCACCACTTCCAAACATTAAAAATCTTAAAAACCTCTAATATTCTTCCTTGAAGCGATATCTTGGCCTTATTTTTCTTCTTTGAGTAGCAATGTTCTCAGTAATATTGTATGTAATTATCTACTATCTTTGTTTCGTAATTATAGTTATATTTATGTTGCATTTATAGTTATATTTGTGTTGTGCATGGAAAATATAGTTACATGATAATTTTTGTAGTATTTATATTTTCGTAATATGCATGTTTAATTGTGTTTATTATTCTTGATTTTATGTTATGTATAATTTTTGTAGTTATATAAGTTGCAGTGGTTACATAGAAATATATATATGTGACTCGTATATAGTATGTGATTTTACTGATATATTAGTTACGGCACACCAAAAAATGAAATCATGTAGAAGATTATAGTTATAGTGTGAGATAAATTAGTCTACGTAGAAGTGTAATTGTATGGGTGCGATGATACGCTCTACCGAGATGAAATTGTGTGTGTACGACGAGACGCCCCGCTGAAAAATGATGTCATGTGGGAGCGTGCAAGTTATAGTATGAAGTTATAGAGTTTGATAAGATGCCCTATTAAAAAGTAAAATTGTGTAGGTGCAATAAGACATCCTGTCAAGATGAAATTCGAGGGTGCGATGACACATCTCATTGAGATGAAATTTTGTGGGTGCAATGACACGCCACATTGAGATGAAATTATGCAGGTGAGATGAGATGCTCTACCAAAAAACGAAATTGTGTTGTTATGATGAGATGTCCCACCGAAAAACGAAGTTATGGAAGCTTACAGTTATAGTGTGAATTTATAGAATGTGATAATATGCTTCACCAAGAAGAAAAATTGGTTGGGTATGATAAGATGCCCTACTGAAATGAAATTGTATGGGCACGATGAGATGCCTTACTGAAAAACACAGTCGTGTGGCAGTTTACAATTATATTGTGAATTTATAGAGTGTAATAAGATGCCCCACCGAGAAGTAAAATTGCGTGGGTGTGAAGACATGCCCTATCGAGATGAAATTATGTAGGTGCGATAAGACATCCCACCGAAAAATACAATCGTGTTGGAGTTTACAGTTATATTGTGAATTTATAGAATGTGATAAGATGCCTCACTGAGAAGTAAAATTGCGTGGGTGCGATGACATGTCCTATCGAGATGAAATTGTGTGAGTGCGATGAGACACCCTACTGAGAAGTAAAATTGTGTTGGTGTGAAAATACGCCCTATTGAGATGAAATTGTGTGGGTGCGATGAGACATCCTACCAAAAAATACAGTCGTGTGGGAGCTTACAGTTATATTGTGAATTTATAGAATGTGATAAGATGCCCCATTGAGAAGTAAAATTGCGTGGGTGCGATGACAGGCCTTATCGAGATGAAATTGTGTGGGTGCGATGAGACACCCTACCAAAAAACATAGTCGTGTGGGAGCTTACAGTTATATTGTAAATTTATAGAGTATGATAAGATGTCTCATCGAGAAGTAAAATTGTGTGGGTGTAATGATATGCCCCACCAAAAAATGAAGTCGTGTGGGAGCTTATAGTTATAGTGTGAAGTTATGATGCCCCATCGAGAAATGAAATTGTATGGGTGCTACGAACCATGTAAAATCGTATAGACTTCACTGATTTTGTCATTCATGATTCAATAGGTTGTTAATAGCTGATTACGTGAAAATAATTGTGTATGTGGGTGGGAATATTGTAAATGGAAGTAACAGTCCACAATATGATAGGGACCCAGTAAAAAAGTTGAAGATGAGAAAGGACTCTAACAACAACCATATTCTCCAATGGATCTGTATGAGTATCGGAGTTAATCCTTATGGAGATGAGCTTGTTCATCAACATCCTTGTTATTATGAGGGAAATGTTTCGTATACTCTGATGGCTATTACAGATGATGATGATGTAGAAAACTTTATAGAAATGAATGACGTGTTTGGAGAAAACCAGATATAAGAGATATATGTTAAGGTTTCCAGTCAGCTTAGCAAGACTATTGCCAATAGAACTTTATGGGTTGGGTCTTCCAGTATTTCTTAATCTCATGTGTAGCAAACTAATGAAGATAACCCTATGTATGACGAATCGAAAACTTATCCAGTTGAAGACTTTGCTTTTGGTGAGGGTGGTATGGATGAAGAGGCAATTGATACAATAATAGGGTCAATCTTACAAGATGACCCGGACTACGACCCTATTGAAGATATGATTCTAATGGGACTTAGAATTGAGATTGAAGGGGAGCATGTAGGGGTTGAATATGAAGTAGATGATGAAATTGTAAAGGTTGAAAACACTGTAAATTATGTGGCTACGTTAGAGTATATATCGAGTAGCATTCCATCCATACCTCAGTTTACTGCTAGCCATGGGATTGAGATGTTTCCCTAATATAATCAGTCTAGGATGCTGACATCCCATGTTATTGATTCAATTTCGTATTTGAATATTGGTGGTGATAGTGGTTATGTGGATATGTGGAATTCAAAGAGGAGATGGAGGAGGAGAGTAGTAATCAAGTTGACGGTGTGGATTTATTTGTCAGACAATGCTTCAGTATGAAGGATGAGCTTATTGACACAGTCAAAAGATATCACATTAACAATCATTATGACTACCACATCGATCAATCAAAATCGAACCTATGAGTCGTTTATTGTAGAGAGAAGGATAGTGGATGCAAGTGGAGGCTAAGGGTATCGTATAAAAGTTTAATGGGGCTATTCGTCATAACAATTCTTGAGGGTCCACACACTTATGTCAACTTCGATGTGATGTAGGACTACAGATAGATAGATAGTAGACTTATGGCCAATTGCTAATTTTAAAGAGAATCCTGATATAAAGATTGTATACTTGCAAGCAAATATTTTAAACATGTTTAGTTATAATGTGACTCGAAAGAGAGTTTAGGATGCAAAGAGAAAGGCCATGGAGATGGTATATGGAAATTGCGAAAAAGCATACAATGAGCTTCCTATTTTGTTAAACACAATCAAGATATCAAATCTTAGCACTAAGGTGGTGTTGGGATGAAGGGGATCCCCTGAGCTTAGTGTTTTGATAATGAAGTGAGTCTTCTGGACATTTAGTTCATACGTACACACATTTAGGTATTGTAGACTAATGGTTTGTATTGATGACACATTTCTGTATGGGAAGTATAGTCATGCACTATTGATCACTTGTTCTATAGATGGAAATAACTGTATTGTCCCTTTGGTGTTTGTGCTCATTGATAAGGAGTTCGTAGAGACTTGGGCTTGGTTTCTCAAAAGATTTAAGTAATTCATTGTGAATGGTCGAGAGGAGACAATTTGCCTAATTATGGATAGGTACTCAGGTATCGAGAATGCACTTGACAAAGCAAAAGTTGGCTGGAAGGAACCATTTGTGGTTTGGAGATAGCGCATACGGCATGTTGTTAGCAATTTCAATAAGGCACATAAGAACTAATTGTACAAGAAGCTCGCTATTGTTGCTGCCATGCAAGTACAACCTAGGAAATTTAAATACTTAATGGATCAGATGGTAAAAGTTAAGGAGGACGCTCCATCGTGGTTTTCACTGTTTGACAAGAGCAAATGGATGTTGTCTTATGATGGTTTTTATCGATTCAGATATATGACATCTAACATCATTGAGAGCTACAATGCCATTTTGAAAGGTTGTAGAGGATTGCCTCTAATTTCATTTGTGAAGAAAATTTTCTATAACTGTATCGATTATTGGGAAAGAAGATTCAAACAAGCGAGGGAAGGGATGGACGCAGGGTAAGTGAATACGAAGTATGCTGCGAAAAAGTTAAAAATGTGGGCTAAGCGAGCTTTAGCACATTCTATCAAGCAATACAGTCGTGACAACTGGATATGGGAGGTAAAGATAGGTTGGAGGTGTAAAGCAAATGGAGTGATGAAACGAGGTAGATGAACACATATTGTAGACATGAATAGAATGATGTGTTCATGTAAGAAATGGCAAATCTATAGGATCCCGTGCTCACATGCGATAAGGGTACTTAATTTTATTCGAGTAACTATTGGTTGGTACATTGGCATATGGTATACGTGGTCCCATCAGTTAGATGTTTACGCTCAACACTTCATGCCAATAGGTGATGAGTTAAATTGGCTTCACCTCGATTACCTGTTCCTTATACCCAATGGGAAACTGAAATGTGGTTTGGGTAAACTAAGGAAGAAGAGATTCCATATAGAGATGGACTTAAGGGAGCCTATCGATAAGAGCAGGTGTAGTATATGTAGAATGGAAGGATGTAATAGGAGAAGGTGTTCTCAACTTAATAGAAACGGTATAAACAGATATATAAGTGTTGTTTTCTTGCATTAAATTACATATCATATAATATTATGCTTTCATAAGTCAATGGCACGACATAATTTTTCTATTGTTTTGTAAGTTAGATGGATCTAGGATCGAGTGACTCGTCAGTATTGCATGGACAGGGACGACATCGATCGTAGGATGTATAGGATCGTTCGATATGTTTTCATATTAAATCATTCATTAATCTATACAATTCAATAATTTTATAGTGTTGCACTGAAATTGAATCTAATATTATAGGGAAGCGAGCACATTACGGTTCGTCGAGCGAAGTCTAGCCTGTGGAAGGGCACATCCCAAATACCATTGGACGATTGCTTTAAGACCCACTTTGTTGATGTTGGTTTCTTAGAGGTCGCATAGCTGTCATTCATTCAGATTGATCATTATCTCATTACGGCATTAGTCGAAAGGTGGAGACCTGAGACTCACACCTTCCATATGGCACATGGGGAGATAACGATCACGTTATAGGATATAAAGGTTCTGTTTGGTCTTTGTGTGGATGGGGTTGTAGTGATTAGGCTTATGTAGTTAGTATGGCCTCAGATAGCTAGGGGATTGCTAGGAGACTATCTCACCGACAGTTATAGTAGAAGGGGATGCATTAGTTTGCATTGGTTACGAGATAGATTTAATGTTCTTCCTGCAGGTGCAGATGAGGAGACAATTCGTCGGCATACCCATACATACATTTTGTAGTTGTTTGGTGGATTTTTATTTGTGGATAAATCTTTGTTCTTTGTTCATATGATGTTCTTACCTATCTTGGAGTATTTCCCATATGTAGTGACGTTTAGTTGGGGATCAGCTTGTTTGGCTTGGCTGTATCGCTAGCTATGTGGGGCAGCATAATCAAGAGTATAGGAATTGGAGGTACCGTCATACTATTGTAGATATGGGCATGGGATTATTTCCTCCACATTGCACTACGAATTAGGTCCGGCTTTACCATATTGGAGGGCTTACCACTAGCTGCTAGGTAGGCCATATCACAAGACACTACACATCATGCTACAATGTTGTAGATGTGTATCGGACAGCATTTGATCTGCAGATGAGTAGACAGGTATGTACTTCCTCAATTTTGCTTCTGTTGTTGATCTTTATTGAAAAATTAAGCGTTATTAATATACTTTCTTTACAAATGCATTGTAGGTCATGTGGGAGCTGTACCTAGATGATCTTATTGATCTCCTACCGTCGTTTTGCAATGTTGGTCGAGTTGTTTAGGTGGCCAGGGTTCCACTGATATGTTTCCACATTGTGGAGTTCTATTTCCACGACCATATTCTACGGCAGTTTGGAGGATTCCAAACGATACCGGTCGACGTTCTTATGAATGACAAGCTACATTATATCAACCTTAGAGATAGGATAGATATAGATTGGTCGATCGCCCATCAGGGATACATATCGACCTGGGTAGACTGTCATGTATGGGTTGTCAATATTTAGGGATCAAGGGGTGTCGATCCAGCTTAGCATGACTGGTATAGGGATCATACATGCTGATATATTACCCATCATGGGGCTGTGATGGGATACTTGATAAGGTTTCCTTCCATTTATCTTATTTTATTTTTTCCCAAAGTAATTTATATGAATATAACTTGAACTATTTTATTAACTGTAAGCGGATACTCTACGTTAGGCGAGGTTAGTAGATGATGTCTATGCTGCTCATCATATCATCGATGGTGGGCTTCACCATATCGAGGAGCACGGCGATTTGATATTATTTCTCGACCAGCCAATTAACCTCGCTCCTGTACCTACCCTTCTACTGTGTATAGGACCTAGAGTTTGCACAAGAGGCCGTTAACCAACACAAACACATAGTCGAGGACATGATGCTAATTCTATGCCATCGGGATCTCACCATTCCATTGACTTAAGTGAAATTAGTAGTAGTACACCACTTGCTTATGCCTCTAGTTCGAGCCATACCTCATTCAAGACTCTTGATGCTTGCGTGTGGATGTATTCGCAGCCGACATCGCCAGCTTCTCGTAAATGTCGTACAGGATGGCCTTAGATAGTACACATAGAAGAGGCTGACACCCAACTACCTCCATCACCGCCTACTCGAGTTCTTCACGTATATTTCACTAATACTCCTTTACAGCGATTTGAGCCTCAACTATATGAGCTTCAACCATTTGAGCCTCAGTCATCAGAGGGTCCATTCACTTGCAACCATCATTATTAGCTCATTTCGGAAAACAATTAACTCGATCTAGGAAGAAGTAGTTGTAAATAACTATATTTGTATTACTTAGTTTGATTCTTATGTATTATCGACATTTATTACTCACTGTGTATATGGTTTTTATAAATTATTTTTCATATTATATTGTTATTTCTTTAATATTGATTGTTTATTGTGTGTGTGTGTGTGTGTGAATATATATATATATATTGAAAATCACAATATTGGATTTAATTTAGTCTTGTGAATTAGTTTTATAAGATTAAATAAATTAGTCTTTTTTGAAAATATAAATTTACTTAGAAGAATTATGTCCTCTTTTAGTTTTGCTCCTTCTGAGCAATTAGAAGAATTTACGTTAAATAATAGAGATAAAATATATTTGAAAGATTTTGATAAAGCAATAGATAAGTGGAAAATACCAAAAACTTCTTATGATCAAATATACCAAATAGCCAAATGGAAAATTTTTGGAAAAAATGATTATGTGATAGCCACTGAAGAAAAAGATATCCTTATCTCAGATAGCTAAACAATAATAAAACTTTTAAATACTGATTCAATAAGAAAATATGCAAAAGAATAGAATTACATGCATTTAAGTTTAGTCCAAGTAGGGGCAAAACCTCTTACTAAACTAAGGATACATTTGTCTTCATGGTCCTTAGAGATACTAGGGAATTGGTGTATGAAAGGTCAATTCATGCAATAATTGAAAGCAGTCTTAGCAGTGAACCAATCCAATTTGAATGTCATCCGAATATCACTTTTGCTCTTAGAAACAGGATAATAATGAGTTCTTTAATCCTTCAAATTAAAACCCATAATTATCACATGGTAGAAGGATCAATACCAATGGTTGTAATATATAGGATTTATTTCAAATTAATGAAAATTGCTTTTGGTTCTAAGGCATATAAAATAAATAAAGAGGTCAAACTCTTCTTATCCAAATAGATTTAACCAAAGCCAATGTTTCAGTCCCTGAGATGATTAAATGGTCTTAGGTCAATTTACTTGAACATTAGGAAGTAGAAAATCCACTTCCAAAACAACCAATATACAATACTGAACTATCAAATGTAGTCCAACACCTAAATGATAAAAGTCATTATCCAATTCAACAGAAGATTTTTTGATTAACCAAGGAGACCCTTAAAAATAAGATTTATGTCATCATCCTCAAGGAGATCAGTAGACCTTCCAAATCCTCCACCAATAATTTATATACCTTTCCATACTTAATCTAATATTCAACCAAGTAACCAATCAAATAGGCAGCCAAATATTTAAGATAATTCATTCATTTCTAGAATTGTTCATAATAGGTCTGGTATAACTTAACTAGTGTACCAACTATCCAATGAATCAGAATATGGAGAACCTTCACTTTCACAAATAAGTGACCCAGAACTTAATGTTCTAGAAAAACCTTTCGAGCCAGATAGGATTCTCTTGAACAAGGAGTTTAATTAACCTAAAAATGCAAAAATTAGAAAATGGTACTTTGAAACATTCAATAATGTTAAAATGCAGGTAAAAGATGAATATTATAATTTTCTGAATGAAATTGGTGCTCAGATATATTTCTTTGAATAGTTTGAAGATTATTATCTGAAACCTAAATAAATAAATGTAATTAATAAATGTTTTAAATCGAGACTAAGTGATGGACAAATAATAGAATCTAATCATCTTCCACTTAGCAATATAAAAACTATACATAAAAATATCGAAATAACTTTTACACCTTTTAAAAATGCAATTGATGAAGAAGGCTCATAAATAAATAAAATAACAAATAAAAATAATTTTACTAACTAACACTTACATAAATAGGAAAACAGTTAAATAGGATGGAAGGTACAATCAACAGTGAGATAAATAAAATTAGTGAAAAGACCTTAAATAATAAAACAAAAAAAAAAAAAATACACCTTTGTTTAAACCATTTGAAATGTTTAAGAATCCCAGCAGTGAATTTTTAAAAGCTTTAGAAGATAGGAAAAGGATGCTAAAAAATAAAATAATAAAAGAAGAAACTTCATCTTTAAAACCAATAAATTTTTTAGATATGGATACGCCTTAATCAAGAAGGGTATTGTCATTAATGATACGCCTTCAGAAAAAATCAATGCCTTAGATGAAATAGATAATGAATCAATTGATGAAACAATGTCCAATATTTCTCTAAAAAATTTAAATATTAATGAACCAAATGATGAAATTAATAAAATTAATTAGAAAGAACGTTAAAAATTGTATTATAGAGAGCAACATCTCTTGATATATTGATTGAAGAAAAAAACGATAATTATCAAAATAAATATTTTGTAGGATCTACATATAAATGGAATATTGATGGATATTTAGAACAAAAAATTCTTAATATCCTTAATCAGATGATAATGTTTTCAAATACTAATAAAACTGTTCCAAATGTTACTGATTATCAAGTAGCACTCCTTTTAATTTCTGATTTTACTGGATAGTTAAAAGGATGATGGGATAACTATTTCACTGAGAAACAAAGAATCAATATCCTCACTTCATGTAAAATTGATGAAAATGGTACAAGAATATTAGATGATAATGATGAACCAATTTATGACATGGTCAATACTTTAATATTCTCAATAAGTCAATATTTCATCGGAGACCCCTTACATATTAGGGATAAAACCTTAGATCTGTTGTCCAATATGAAGTGCAAATCCTTAAGAGAATTTAAACAATATAAAGATATTTTCTTTCAGAGAGTTTTCCTTAGGAATGTTTGTAATTAGCCCTTTTGAAAAGAAAAATTTTTAGCTGGTTTACCAAAATTAATAGGTGAACAAGTTAGAAAGAAGCTCAAAGATGAAAACGATGGTGAAATTTCCTATGATAAACTATTATATGGAGAATTAGTATCATATGTTAATAAAATTAGAACCAACTTATGTACCACAATAAGATTGCAAAAAATAATTAAAGAACGAACATTGCTTAAAACACTAAAGCCTTGGTGATTTTTATGTCCTAATATAATCTCTCTTTTGTTAATAAAAAATTAAAAAAGAATAAAAAATATTCTTATACTTCTTCAAAATGTCCTCAATGTTCGCATAAAAAACCTTGAAGAAACTTAAAAAAGAAATCCTTTAAAAAATTTGAAAATGAAAAGGAACTTGAAAATAAAAAATATAAGAAAAAATCATATAAACAATTAAGGTGTTATAAATGTAAAAAAATTGGTCACACAGCAAATTTTTGCAAAATCAATAACAAACTTAATGAATTGAATTTGGATGAAAAAGCAATGGAAAACATCCTATAAATATTTTGTGATAATGGATCTTCTTTATTAAAAAATGATTGTGATGATGGAATTCAAGTGAATAAGATGAATTCTACTTTATCTTCATCATCTGAAGGAGAAAATGAAATTAATGTTCTAACATATGAAGAAGAAGAAATTCTTCGCAATATTGACCAATTGTCAAATAATGATGAAAAACTTAATTTCATAAAAAATGTTAATAAACTTAAGTTAACTCTTATGCCAAATTTACCTTATAATCTTAATGAAATCCTCAAAAGAGGTAAAAGAAAAAAGAAAAAATCAATAACTATTGATGATTTGCATAATGAAATCAATATCCAAAAACAAGAAATAAAAGATTTAAAATTAATGCAAATAAAATTTCAAAAAAACCTTCTTGAACTTAAGTAAAAAATAATAGTTTAAGGAAACCATCCTGAAATTTCAAATAAAAAAAGTTCAATTGTTTTGCTAATATTTGATAATAATGATTATCTATTGCATCTTGTTCAAATAACAACAAGAAAATGAATGATTAATATTTCAATTAGAATAAATAATGAATTCATTTTGGAAACAGCTGTATTATTTGATATTAGTGCGGATTTAAATTATATTAGAAAAGGGTTAATTCCAACTAAATATTTTGAAAAAACTACCTAATCATTAAATTTTGCATCTTGCAGCAAATTATGTATTAATTATAAATTGTTCAATGCTTCAGTATTAAAAGATAATGCTTCATATAAAACTTTTTTCATACTTATTAAAAATTTAAATAAAAGTGTTATTCTTAGAACTTCTTTCATAAATTAGATCCAAACATTTTTTGTTAATAAAGATGGAATTGAAGCACAATATTTCAAAGGAAAAATTGTATTCAATTTTGTCACAAAACCACAAACTAAATACATAAATGAATTAAAAAAAAATTTAATCTCTGAATTAAATTGTTTAATTCAATGCAAAGAAAATAATTTGATATATTTGAAAAATGATCTTGAGTTTAAAAGAATTGAAAATCAACTCAATGATGAAAATTTAAAAATAAAAATTTCTAATTTGGAATCAGAAATAAAAAATTCAATTTACTCTACATTCTCAAATGCATTTTGGAATCGTAAGTCATACATTGTGGATTTACCATATGAGAATTATTTTGATGAAAAAAATATTCCAACAAAAGCCAGACCATTCCAAATGAGTAATGAAGTCCTGAACTATTGTAAAAATGAAATAAGTGATTTGCTTAATAAAAGATTGATTCAAAAACGTAAGTCTCCATGGAGTTGTTCTGCTTTTTATGTTAATAAAAATGCAGAAATAGAAAGAGGTATCCCAAGGTTAGTAATTAACTATAAACCTCTTAACACTGCTCTTAAATGGATTAGTTATCCAATACCTAATAAAATAGATTTACTAAATAGGTTGAATAATGCTAAAATATTCTTAAAATTCGACATGAAATCTGGATTTTGGTAGATCCAAATTAAAGAAAGTGATAGATACAAAACTGTCTTCACAGTTCCTTTTGGTCAATATGAATGGAACGTAATGCCATTTAGATTGAAAAATGCTCCTTCTGAATTTCAAAGAATAATGAATGAAATATTTTATGATTTCACCAATTTCATAATAATCTATATAGGTAATGTTTTAATATTCTCATTTAATATAGACCAGCATTTCAAACATATAAAAATCTTCATCAATATAGTCAAGAAAAATGGCCTAGTAATTTCACCTTCAAAGATTAGTCTTTTCCAAACTAAGATTAGATTTTTAGGTTTCATTATCCACAATAGGACAATAATTTCCATTTAGAGGTTCATAGAGTTTGTAGATAAATTTTCTAATGAAATTAAGGATAAAAATCAACTCCAAAGATTTTTAGGAAGTTTAAATTATGTTGTAGATTTCTTTCCAAATCTCAATATAATCTATAAATCATTATATCAAAGGTTACGAAAGAATCTACCTTAATGGTCAATTGAACATACAAATGCTGTCAAACTAGTCAAGGAAAAAATTAAAGAAATCCCTTGTTTACACATTACAGATCCTTCTCTACTAAAAGTGGTAGAAACTAATGCTTTTGATTTAGGATTTGGAAGAATTCTAAAATAGAAATAAGACAATAAAGAATATGTTGTTAAATTTATATCAAAAAATTGGAATGATTGTCAATGCAATGATTCCACAATCAAAAAGGAAATTTAGGAATTGTTTTAATGGTTTCCAAATTCCAAGGAGATTTATTAAATAAAAAATTTCTTTTACGTATTGATTGCAAAGTTGCTAAAAATGATTTAATAAAAGATATTCAAAATATTGCATCTAAACAAATTTTTGCTCAATGGCAATCAATTCTTTCCGTATTTGATTTCGAAATAGAGTATATTAATGGATCATCCAATTCTCTTCCTGATTTCCTTATCTGTGAATTCTTGTAGGGAGATGCCTCCCAAAAAAGAGAAAGATAAAGGAAAAGAAAACATTCCTTTAACCTCAAGCTAGGGGGTTGACCAATATTAAATCCTAGTTAGATGTTTATAACTCATCTAACACTCGATTAACAATAAAAAAGGAATCCTCTTCCAAAACCTTGAAACCAATATCTTCAAATAATCAATCCATTTCCAATACTCAAAACGAAGTTCTTTCTCTTTTTAATATTGAATTGTAATATTACTAAAATTGTAATAAAATATTTTGATTTTTTTTTCAAATAAAAAAGGAAGTCACTCTAGGATTGCTAAAAGCAATTTTAGTAGCTTTACAATAAAAAAATGAAATCCCAATGTTGCCCAGAATTCCTCAACAAATAGAAACTCAGAGGAAAAATCAAAATATTCAAGTTACTGAAGTAGCAACTTCAATACCTTCCACAATGATACCTGCAAGTTGAAGGTCTAAATATTTTATAAAACCAATTTCCAGATATGTTTTCTCTATTAAAGAAAACTTATTTGAAAAGGATCTTTTGAATTTGCAAGGAAAATTTTTACAAAAGATTTTTATTATGTACCATATGATGTTTACAAATCAATCTAGTTTTATGAAAAGGTTTTGACTGAAACTAGATCAATAAGATTCAAACATTTTGAAAAGGAAGGAATGGTTAGCTATTTTACAGCTAGGATTTTGAGAGTAATCAATCTGAAAGAATGGCAAACCCATCCAATAACTCCAATAAAGCTCAATATAGAACCCTTTTTAGCACAGCCAGGTCATTGAGTCGGTTATACTTATTTTGATTATAAACTGGCTTGGTGGAATGTTTTATATCAAATGAATTAAAAAAGTTCACATACTTGGCTAATATTTTTTTATAATTATTCTTCTAAAAACCTTCCTAATTAGTTTGCACACTGGTAGGAATAATTTGGAGTAGTCCCTGAAATTATTCATGAAAATGCTAGGAATGGTTTTGATACTTTCATAAAAGAATACAATCCAGCACCTTATGAGAAATTTTTTTTAAAAGAAATGCTATATTTTATACAAATTGGTATATCTTGGGTCATGGCATGGTAGTTTGATTACAAACCCGATCAAACCTCAAATACAATTAATTTGGTTAGAATGTATAAAGTTAAATGGTGGGACAACTTCAAGATGTGGAATAAACTTAAAGAAGATTCAATTTTAAATTGGATCAAACACAATTCCACAGTTGGACCATCCAAACTTTCAACTCCACAATATCATAATAGAAGTTTTTTGATCTCTTCTCAGACTAGTGCAAGTTCTCCAGAACAAATGAAGCAAATTTTAGAAATAACATTAGCAAATATCAACGAATCAACCTAAGGATCAAGTTCAGACTCAGAGTTAACATCTCATCACAGCGGGAATTCAAATGAAGATGACTGTTATGGGATATATTTAGGTGATCCTTGAATATTGTAATTTTATTTTCTGATGTAATTCTGCATTGTAAAATATAGTAGGAATATAGTATTTGTACACATATACCACAGTACACAATGTTGTCATCAATAATGTCAGCATCCACCATCTGACATATTACTGTTCACTACAGTAACATGTCTCAATACTTTCACCATTTATATAGTACCTTGTCGACCATAATATTATTGTTCACAATAGTAACCAATTGATGTTCTTAATTATAAAATCAAGTCCTCTCTACCATTGAGGGACATCGCACATACAACCTCTTTCTCCTTCCCTTTCTCTCATCAAACTACCTCTCTTCTCCATCATTTCTAATCCTCTCTTCTTCTCTCATCTCTTTTCTCTAACACTTCTCTACTCACCCTTCTTCTTCTCATACACATACAGTATCTTCTCCTACTTTTGATCTTACTTCCACTAATACAAATCAGTTTCCTTCCAATATCCAAATACTTTACTTTATGAAGCATATCGTTTGCTTCAATCTAAAGGTAGAATACAAATTACCTCTCAATATTCTCAATTTTCTTTCAAATATTTTCAATATTGAATATCTGTATATGCTCTTGTATTTTGTACAAATTGTTTCAAATCAATAAAGATTTTAGATTATTTATCTCTTCTTTTATATTATATCTCTTGTGGGGAATCTTTAAATCAATTAGGTATAATTCTACGAGATCTATCAATTTAATCTACAAACCCCATAATCGGTTAGTATTACTGCCTTTGGAGGTTTCATATTTTTGCATAATGCCCCACTAGTCTTGGCACTGCTACCTGTGGTAGTTTCAATAATATTTTGTTCTTATATTTATGTCACAATCTGTTGTTGATATTTATGTTTATGATTATTTAAATAGTGTAATAGAATTTCTCAAGTGGTATTATACTTTAATTGTTAATAGTGATTGATATTAATTGCTTTCATACGTATTTATATTCTCTTTATGTCTATAGACTATAATCCTTCCTATGAAAAAGAATAGGATATAGAATTGTTTTATACTTATTTAGAAGATTGTATTACTTTTCTTGCGCGATTTCATAGATTGTATTTTTGGTTATCTAGGTGAATTCAAAATATTTTAGACCATACTGATTAATATTTGAATAATAATATCATAAAAGTCCTTTAGTGTATCAGCTGGAAATTAGGACTGACTAGAAGAAAAGGCGAGGATTTCGCAGGCCTCCTATTGACCCAGCAAGACAACACTACGTACTAAGAACAATAAAATAATAAATGTTTAATATCTCAAAAAACCAAAGATAATAACGAAGACGATTTAATTGAATATAACCAATATTTAGAAGAAGCAATATAATTTTTATTATATATAATTTGGGCCTATTCTCTATTTGGAGAAACATTAGGATTTTCTGGTCAAATACCAACCCCTTCAAAAGAGATAGCATTGGATGGCATAATTGGTCCCTTTTTCATCCTTAGTTGAACTAAGTAATAGGTGAGGAGATTGCAACAAGGATGAAGTCAATGGTTCGAAGGTAGTCATGGGACGAGCGGTGTCTCCATTGCACAAGTTTAGGTTTGGTTGTGAGCTATTGCATTAACGGCAACTCCTTAACCCGGATTAGAGCAGGCGTATTTCTTTAATCTCACGATGGGTCGGACAACGTCATGTGATGGCATTTACGTGTTCATGCATTGCATTTAACTAAATTGGTGGATAACCTTGTTTGTGTTGGTGGTATAATTTTAAGTCTTCCGTCTCAACTTACCGAGCAGTGGTTGCACACATACCTATAGACGTCATTGTAGGTGCTGGCTAAAAAGCAACTTACCACTACCCTGAAGCTAGCAATTGTTGGATCTTGAGGAGTAAAGAAAAACATTTGAAGAACAAATATATATTTTAAAGGTCTAAGCTCTCATTTTAGAATTTTTCATTTTTGAATAATGTATTAACTTGGAAATAGATTACGGTGAAACGTTGTAAAAGTTAATTGTAATAACTGAATTTTAGTGTATGTATATATATATATATACTTTCTTACTTTCTTAGGTAAATGACTTATTTAAATTATGAACTGTTTACTTAAAAGCAGGTTAGTCGTAGATGCCTTGTGTAGATCAAGTCTAGGATAGCGGTTGTAAGGCTAACTTTTATCTTAAAATAGTTTGCATGGTGAGATTGATACGACTCTACCGCTTTAGGGCATGACAATTACTAGATTGAAACCCCATTTAGGACGAGGAATCCTATTCTTATCTTCATCTTTTACATTACTGCTGACTTGAGGGCTGAGCTCTCATAAGTGCTAACATAGTTTCCGAGCCTTTAAGTAACTACGCCAACCTGTCAAGCAGCTATGCCTATTACCGAGCTCTTAACATGATCTAGATGGTATCTGAGCTAACCAATTTCTGACATCTATCTGAGCCAAGCTGCTAAGACACTTGACCTAAAGAGGGTTAGAACACCCTTTAGTACCCGAGCGCTGACATGAACTAGATTAGGTTAGCTCCAATTATTGATTTTCTTCTAACCTCGTTCGAGCAAGATGTTGTAATCGCTGAGCAGTCTCAAAATTCATTACAGCTTAACTAATCACACTACAAGCTTCCAATTGCCTCTTAATATGTGTCTTCTATCACAACATTCTAACAGGATTCCTTATGTTTTCTTTATAGAATATTTTTTATCCCTTTTTCCCTTTCTAGTATGTTTTATGTATTCCATTTGTAAATTATCCTTTTGTCTTCTCCATATAGGTCTTGTAACCTTAGTGGGGCTAGTATATAAACCCTATTTACTTGTTCGTAAACAACATACCATTGCATTATTGAATATTACAAGTTTCCTTCTTGAGTAACCTTAATGTTCTTGTTTATCTCTTAACTCTTATCTATTCCCTTTAGTAAGGAGTAATAGCGAGTGACCCTACAGTTCAAACTGATGAGTCATATCTGGTAAATTGTAGGTCGAATAGGATCGATCGGTGTATCATATCCGATTAGTAGCTACCCGGATTTTGCTAACCTTTTGTTTTTCTTTTCTGTTCCCTTTTGTTATGGTGCTTCTCCATGTTTATGACCTTAGAGACACATCAAAAAGACTTCGGACTAAACTTGTGTTCAGCTCCATTAGCTACCTCTAGATTGATGGCCAAATTGAAGTGGTCAATAGGACGTTAGGCACCTTCTTCTGAGTTGTTGTAGGGAAGAATATGAGAGATTGGGACTTGTACCTATCTCTTATGGAGTTCGCTTACAACCAGACTGTCTACAACACTATTGGGTAGAGTCTTTTTGAGGTTATCTTTATCCTTAACCCCATTATCCCTCTAAATATGATTACTACTCTTGTAGAGGCTGAAGAGAGCCAGTTTAAAGTTGATAGAGCCTAAAGATTACAAGACCTACATTGGTCTGTGGTAAGAAAGATTGCCAAGTTTATTGAAATACAGTGAGAGATAGGTAGTCGTACTTGTTGAATTGTTTCTTTCAAACCAGGTAACCTAGTATGAATCCACCTTAGCCAAGATAGATTTCTATGCCTGAGATGGAGTAAACTATCTTTATAAGCTAATAGTCCATTGAAAGTCCTGAAGAAGGTCAACTACAACGCCTACGAGATCGAATTACCGAGAACTATGGTGTTTCCCTTATCTTCAATATATCCGACTTGATACCCTACCACCTAATAGATGACACTGCGAAAGTAAAAGAGGAGCATCTACAAGAAGCCTCTTTTCGATATGAGGACAAATCTTTCTGACCCTTAGGCAGATGATAGGAATCAACTTATTGGAATAGTCATATGCAGTCGAGCTAGAGGACTACTAGGACATACCTGAAAAGTACTAGCTCGAGAACCATTCAAGGATGAAGATTCCTTGAACGACTAAGGATAACTTCACTTTATCTAATTCAAACGTTGTGCTTTGGCTGTGTTTATTGCAATACCCTAGTTGCCAAGCATTAGGTCCTATTCTAAGCTAAGCTATTCAAGCATTTAATCAGAGTTGTACTATCCAATTATTTGACCTAAAGAGGATTTTGTCAACACCCTACATTAGAGCTCAGACTTGACTCAGATTAGGTTGGCTAAGATTATTACCTTCTTTTCGATCTCTTTGAAGATGACTCCAGTAAGTGCTGAGTTGCTAGAGAACCCACGCCACTAGGTACAACTGAGTATCTAATCACCAGTGCCAACCTGACATGTATCTTTTGGCATGATGTTCCAGAAGGATTCTTTCTTTTTTATACATCCTACTATTTGTCATTTTTACCCTTTTAAGAATGTTTTAGGAATCTTTTGTGCATTATCCATTTTGTCCTTTTTTTTTTTTTCATTCGTTGTAACCCTGGTTGAGGTGATATAAATACCTTACTTCCTTTGTATGTAGACATCATACTTTGATTATTGAATTATAGAATTTTCCCTTTTAGAGTAACCTGCAACTTCTCTATTATCCTTAGCTCTTATCTAGCTCCTTTAGTAAGAGTTAGTGGCAAGCAATCCTAGTTCGACATCGTGTATCATATTGAGTGTTTGGATTAGGTCGAGTAGGATTAGTTGGTGTATCACATCCATAAGATAGCTATTTGAATTTGCTAAATCCCCTTGTTTTCTTCTTGTTCTTGTTCATTGTGGTGCTCTTTTGTGTGTATGACCCTAAAGACACATCATTCGCATTATTACCCTTCAAATGAAAGAAATAGTGAAAAGGGTGAGTAGTAGGCCTCCTTATATGGAACATAAACACGATCTCAAAGGTTACCAACACCTGTTAGGTGTTTGTATAAAGTGAGCGAAGATAGAGGTTGAAATATCTAAAGACCTCCAATTGAAATTTTGTGAAGGGCAGATGCAGCCCCATCTCCATGACTTCTAGTATATGTAGAATGATGGCTTATCTTCACCATAATTGCATACTACTCATCCTATTCGGGACGAACTATCTTCTACACATCAGTATTCGAGTAACTTCTTCATAAACCCTATGCCAATGATCCTCTTAGTGTACATACTCTACTTCAGTCACAACACCATCACCTTCAGTGATTTGTAGTAAACACATGCTCTCCTCTTCTTTCTCCTTGGGCAAATACCTACATTGAGGCCTCTCTTTCACATGTGCCCTCCTCACCGCCTAATATAACTCTTGTCCATGCCATCGGGCCTAACCATTACTGTTTGTTTGGGGCGATGGTGTGGTGGTGGCAGGGGAGGGGGGAGTGGGATAGGCTCACCCTTATGAACTTTGTTTATAGGAGCTTCACCTGTGAATTAGTTCCTCCTTGGTTGCTAAGATTGATCAGCCATCTTTTAAAGCCTGGGATGGATAAAAAGAGAAGAAAGAAACAGAAAGAGTAAGGACACATGAGAAATGCTCTAGCGAAATTATAAAAAGATTAATAATAGTAAAGTAGGAAATGAACTAACCCCTAAGCCTTTATATAGGTTGATAAGGCCATGTGAAGCATCACTTTGAAAGTGACCATCATGATCGACCACATGTCACAAATAGAAGATCAACGATCGAAAATTGTTTAATGGATAGGTTACCAACTAAACATCTGTATGCATGATATCAATGGGGCACAACTCTCGAGAGCTTTAGGTGCCCCCAATAGTCATATTGGTCACACTAAGGGTCACATTCAACTGAAGCGATTAATAATTGAAGATGAGAATATGTCGGAGTGGTCAAGGCGTATGCCCCATAAGCTTAAATAAGACTTGCAGGAGCTTGGTATTATTCCTGCACACCTTGCCATACCTCCAGATTGCTTTATAGAAAGAAAGATGAACTAAATAGAATAAAGAGAATGAAAGAAAAGAAGGGCATACGAGCACATAAAGAAATTGGAATTCTATTACTCATCAAAACAGTTATAGGGCCTAAGGGTTGGCATGCCGACCCTGCATATAAGTTCGAGACAAAAGAAAAATACAAGGAAACAACAAATCAGTTTAAAGCCTTCTTAATCTACTACTTAGTGTCGAACTACTAACTTCGAGGTTGCAACTTCAACTTAGCCTTGCTAATTGTCCCTTGCTTAATCTGGTTTATGCGTAGGTCCTGAGTAATGGAACTGGAATCTCCACTTAGGCCGATGTGCTAACAACTTTGACTCGCCCCCTTTGCTTACCCTAGGGAACTGGGACCAACTTGAAGTGCCTAAGCTAATGGCCACAAACCTAGGTAAACATGCCCATTGCGTCTCCTCTACTGTTGTGGCCACTGTTAGGCTAAGTCCCTTGTTTTCATACTTGAGTGGGGCACATCTCCTACACTCATTAGTGACCAAAGGACACTCGACCTCTTAGAATATACAGTTGAAAAACTATTGAAGAATTCATGAAAGTCACGTGAGCACTCATAACTTGCATGAACCCTTTAAGAGTCCCCTAGTTGATGAAGTCAAGAGCTTTCGAGTCATCAGAATCACTCCTTTTGGGGTTAGAAACATCATGGACGATGGATAGTACCTAAGTATCTACCACGGAAACTCAGGCATCCATGATGTTGGTGCCACAACAACTTGAAGAGGAACAATAGAGCAGAAGTCAAGGGGTAGAAAGTTGTACATACATCACTCAACCAGTGCTTAAGAGTCACTTCCAATCATCAAGTAGCCCTTTACATCCCTCAATTAGTGCTAAATGGGCCTACTAGTAAGATAGAACCCTAACTTGAATGCTCTCCCACTTAAGAGGGTCATCTGGATTCACTTATTTGCTATAAACCTTTGGAGGCACAAAGATTATGCTACGCACTTGGATGATTTAGATGAAGGAAGTTCAAAATGAAGGGATTGGTCCCCATTAACCCTTTATATAGAAAGTAAGAAGGAGATCCCATCCATCCACATGTTGCTATCAAACCATCAAATGTTTAGGGGAAAGTGGCAATAAATAACCATCATTAATACCTATCGTTAATCGAGATTTGTAGATTTCCCATACACTTCAATCACCATAGTTATGGTGCTCTTCCTAAAGTGTCGTCATTGTGCTTTAGGAAGATAAGACATTGGAAAAGACTACTACAAATGGTCCCATCAACCATCAAATCTGCAAGAACACCCTTGACACTTCGCTAAGCATCCTAATAGGCTTATGCATTTGCTTCTTCATGACAAAGTCCACCAAAGCCTTCGACCTCCCGAGCCTCAATCTCCTATACTCTCCTTGCCTCTAAGAAACCAAGGAGAGTAAGGGGAAAAGTGTTGACTGGCAAATTCTAGGTCTAGACTCTAGAGGCCTAAGCCTACTAGAAAGCTTAGCTATCGTGATGTTAAGGCCTCATAAGCCTAAATGAGGATTGGACAAGCTCTCGCCAAGCCATGCATGGTTTGCTCAGAACAACCTCTCGAGCACCCTTAGAGGACTCGAAAATTGAGCGAGCACTTTAGAGAACAAGCACATTGTCTCTACATCCTCTCTTTTTCTCTCTTCATTAAATGTTGAATGATTACCTAACATATGGCCTATGGCTTAGTTGCTGAACTAGGGTAACTACCCTTTACCGATGGGAGAAGCTTACTTCTTAAGGTTCCACTAACTAGGATGTGTCTTCGGGGTTATATGCACAAAAACACCACAATAAAAAGAACCAAAAGAAAATAAAAGAGGATTAACAAATCCAGGCAGCTACTAATTGATTATGACATACTAATCGATCTTAGTTGGCCTACGCCGAATATAACTTACTAGTCTGAACTATAGGGTCCCTTGCTACTACTTCTTGTTAAAGGAAATATATAAGAGTTAAGAGAAAGTGAGAACATTAAGGTTACTTAAGAAGGAAATTGGTAATATTCAATAATGCAATGAGTTGTTGTATGTATACAATAAATGGGGCTAATATACTAGCTCCACTAGGGTTATAAATTATACATTGAAAAGATAAAAGGGTAATTTACAAATATAATATATGAAACATACTAAAAGGGCTAAAATAGACAGAATATTTGGTATGGAAAAAGTAAAGAATCCTTTGGGAATGTTGTGCCAAAAAACATGTGTTGCATAGTGGTTGGCGATTTGGATATATAATATAATTCATACGAAGTGAAGAAAAGAGTTAGTAGTCAAGACAGGCTTGATCTAGTTCAAGCTAGAGCTCCATTACTCAAGGATGTTTAGATCCCCTTTAGGTTAGGTATCTCGTAGCTCAGTTTGGACATAGCTTTGACTCTAGTCAGCTTGGGAGCTTAGCTTGAATAGAGGTTGGATGTTGGTCGACTCAACAACTGCCTGGATCATGATATGAGCTTGGCAATATGTGCGGCTGCTCAAGTAGTTGGCATGCATGCTTAGAAGGTCAGTGGGATTGCTTAGTAACTCAGAAATGGTGCTGGTACTAATGAGGGCTCGACATTCGGGTCGGTAGTAGTATAAAAGATGGAGATTGGAATAGGACCCCTCATCTTGATTAGGTCTCAAGCTAGTATCCTTTGTATGAGTCATTGTAGTCTTTTAGCTTGATTATGTGTGATTAGTTTGAGGAGTTGATCAATCTGGTAGAAGGTTGGTTGTCTTTTCTTTTATTAATAGTGCTGCCTCCTAGGAGTTTGCACCTACGGATCCCTTTCTGCTACATGTCTAAGTAGGTTTGATCCCTTAACCTATAAATAGGAGTTAGATTACTAGGTGAGGGGATCCTTTTTGGACCTTTTAGGATCTTAGGAACTCACTTGAATCTCTGTCATAATTCTCTCTCTCTTTCTCTCTCTCTCTCTCTCCTCACTAACTTGAGCATCAGAGAGCCTTCATTGGTCATGCCATAGGAGACTTTTTATAGGTCTGTAACTACATGCAGCTAACGATCTACTAGGAGTTTACTTATGAGTCTCCCTTTGTGAACACCACCATCACCAGTACCCATTTAGGGTTTAAAGTTAGCCATCAGATTCAAAATCTCTGGTTTTTCAAAATCATTTTTTAAAAGTGACTTTCTTATAGATCAAGAGCTAATAATGCCACACTATTATTTAGTGATAGATCCTTCGCTTTTGCTTTCGCTTCCGTATGTTCTCATTCATTTTTGCATTCTTTATTTCTATTTTATTTACCATGTATATAAGTTTTGCTTAAATCTTGTAATGATAATAAATAACCATTGAATTCCATCTAATAATTTTCCCTAATAAGAATAGGATTTTTTCCCTAGTAGTTTGTAAAATTCTACCCCTTTGAATTGTAAAATCTTTAGCATTAAGATTTTAAAAATAGAACTCATATAAGATTTATAAATGTTATATTATTCCTTGTATCCTGTTTATAAATACTTATATTATATTATTTTTTTATCTTATCTGTAAATATATATTTTTTTTTTGCAAATGTCTAGAACTTGTAAATACTTGCATTCTAAAATAATAATCTACAAATAATCTTTTGTTGATTCTTAATAATTGCCGTAGAAATTACTTTTTTAATTATCTATAGATTGTAATAATAATCTCCTTGAACTTCTTGTTAGTAGAAATAGCTTACCCTCTTATTATTTATCATCACCATTTGTAAATATATTGCCTTCATCTCTTTAGCAATTTAGACACTCAATCTTAACAATTTTTTTGACTTGTATTAAAAAAAATTAATTACCTCTTATAGGGGAATTATCCGTAGTATTTTTCCTTTTTAACCATTAAATTAGAAATTTCCATTAGACTTGTAAATATTTCTCAGTCTTTACTCTAGCTAATAATTAATTTTCACCTCTTTAGAGATAATCAATTTTAGATCTCCTTACACTGTAAACACTTTTCCCAATTGATCCCATTTATAGACAATCATTTTCTCCTTTTAATAGAATTTAACCAGTATTATTCTCCATTTCCATCAAAACATTTTTTTTCTTAGAGTTTTCAATTAAGAAATTCCTTGGGGATTATAAATAGTTAGTAGAAAACTAAATGACATTTTGCATCTCTAGTTCTCTTGCTTTGAAATAATACTTAGGAACTTTCAATTTGTATCTTAATAAACTCCAATGTCGTCTCTTTATCACTCTTGTAAATCAAGGTTAGTCTTGGCTTGTAAGAACTACATGACTTGTAAATAATGCCACCACTGATTTCTCTTCCCTTTTCTTCTCCTTTTAATCTTTCCCCTTCCACATCAATAAATGGATCTTTTAGTTTCCTCTTGTAAAGTGATTCTTCATTCTAGCACTTCTTCCTTATAAGCAGTCCTTAATCATGTTCACAATTTGTAAAGTTTGTTTTCCTTCTAGTTTTAGAAATTGAGTTTGTTATTCTCTTTAATATTATGAATCTATAACTTGTACTTCGGTTTTCAAAAAAAAAAAATATATATATATTTTCAGAATCTCAATAAGGAAAAGGGGGATTACTAATAGGTGGAAGTTCTTATAGGGCCTTGAAAACTGCTCTTCAATGATTGGCTTAGCTACTCCCAAAAGACCCAAACACAAGACATGCCTACAAATACAAGGCCTGCCCACCCGCTCCGACACGTTTTCAATTTGAAGAAACCAAACATAAGGCTTTCTTACCCACTCTAATCCTGAAAGCATTGGAAGGCTCACATAAACAATCAAAGCTAAGACAGTCTTTTCCTAAATTAACTAGGGGTATGTTTCAAGCCTTCTACTAGTAGGGCACTTGCGAGGGGTAATATTTTTTTCTATTAAGAAATTGGGAAAATAGAAGAACTAATTGTAATAAAAGAAATATCTATCTCAGTAATCAAAAGGTTTAAGATAAAAAGAGGGAAGTCGACTCCCCTAAAACACTTGAGAGTTGAGTGTCATTAGAGAAAGGATATTAGACTCATTTTTTTAAAAGAGGTCCATCTTAAACTTGATATGCTAGTTGAGATGAAGTTAAGCAACTTTTTCAATATTCTAAACACAAAATCCTTTGTTAACCCCATTGAGCCTTCTAAATGGAGTATTTTTAAATTTAAACCATGTCAAGAACCATCCTACGATGGGGCAAATAGATGGTTATGGGCATTAATTACGAGAAAAAGTTAAAATTAATTTGTGCTTGCCTTGGTTGTATTAATTCAAGATTTATTGTTACCGTTAATAACTTATTTTTTTTTTCAAATGAATAAGTGACTATGTTATAAACACTATACACAAACCACAAACACTTGGAGTTGCAAACCAAAAGATGATCGCCTTTTTCTTAGGCTAAAATGAAAAAAAAAATAAAGAAAGAAAGAAGGAAAGAAAAATAATAAGAAGAGGAAGAAGGAGAGAAAAAAGAAAGAGGCGAAGAAATAGGGTAAGTTGGAATGAGAAAAATTGAAAGGGAAAATGAAAAGCCCGCCTAAGAAAGAAGTCAACCAATCTACATAGATAAGGTGATCAAGTCCAAAATACAAAGCCCTAAAGCCTAAAATAATTTAGGGCATGTAACTCAAGGATGCCTATTCTTAAAGTAAGACCTACGCCTCAAAATAAGGACCTTAAAACATGTTTTAGATGATTGAACTTGAAAAAGTTATGAAAAATACCAGAGTTCCCTCTAAAATTCATGGTCCACAAAGAAATTATAGCTCAAAACCAATTTTATAGCCTGCCCACCCATAATTCCACCCCTCCTAAAGGCCCTTTCGATTGAGGAAATAACTTATCCTCGATAAAAGTTACTTTTAAAACTAGGGCAAGCATAATTTTAGTTTTTCCTAAAGGGTTCTTGATTTGTAAACTTGGATTGAAAAACAATTCTTTTAAAAAGGTCATTTCATTAATATATGTTTTGAAACTGATGATCAAAAGCCTTTATTACATTACAGTTTAAAAAATGCAAAATGATCAAATTTAGGGAATTGACTTTAGTCTAAAGTCAAAATGCCCTATAAATAAATGCAAAGACCCTCAAGAAAGAAAGAGCCCTGTTAAACAAAGGTTACCTATAAGATCAAGCTATAAAAGCCTAACTCTTGCATGCAATTTTCTTGGAATCAATGGGGAATCTAAACCTACTAGCAAGTCTTATAAAAAATGCAAAAAGAAATAAATTCCATTCTCTCTTGTTTAAAGTCTAGCCCAGTGGCCCAAGTTTTTAATATTTCAAGTCAATAATATCCATCTCATTTGAAAAGTCCATTCAAATATTCTTTTCCCATATCACTATAGTAGTTTTCAAAATTTCAAGTCAAGAATCTTCATTCAAGCATTCTTCTCTCAAGTCAACCTTACTGATCAAATTTTTTGCTTGCTAGATTGTTTAAAGCAACTTGCTTCCCAATGTTTTTGCTTTGGTTTAGAAATTCCTCAAGATTAGCTTTCATAGCCAGAGTCATCCTCTCTAACATGATCACCCTCATGATTTTTTTTTTTCTTTTCAAATCAAGGTACTTTAACCCTGTTTCATCTTGGACAACTCCTAATCGAAAAATCTATCATTTCATATGTTCAAGTTATAAGGTTTCCCAAAAATGTTTACATGGTCCTATCTTTGGATTGTCTACTCTTTAGAGCATTGTCCATGTGATAAAAATGTTAGGATAGCTCACTTATTAGAGTGTTGTCTTATCTTCAAATTGTTTGCTCTTTGAAGCACTATCCATATGACAAAAATAGGATCACTTACTCATTGGAGTGTTGTCCTATTATCCTCAGACTGCATGCTTTAGGAGCCCTAGCTTGATTTAAAACTTTTGAATCTTTTACTGATTGGGGTGCTATCCCATCTTTGGATTGCTTGCTCCAAGAGCATAATCTTGATTGAAAACCTTTGGGTTGCTTACTTGTTGAAGTGCTACCTTACCTTCAAATTGCATGCTTTAGAAGTGCTATTTTGATTTAAAACCTTCATATTGTTTTCTCGTTGGAGTGCCATCCTATTTTTGGATCGCATGCTTTAAGAGCGTTATTTTAATTTAAAACCTTTGAGTTACTTACTTGTTAGAGTGCCATCCTATTTTCGGATCTCATGCTTTAAGAATGTTATTCTAATTTAAAACCTTTGAGTTGCTTACTTGTTGAAGTGCTACCCTATCTTTAGATTGCATGTTATAGGAGCACTATCTCGATTTAAAACTTTTGGGTCACTTGCTCATTAAAGTGCTACACTATCTTCAGATCACATGCTTTAGGAGCATTATCTTGATTTTGAAACCTTTGGGTTGCTTGCTCATTAGAGTGCTACCCTATCTTTGGATTGCGTGTTGTAAGAGCGCTATCCTAATTTAAAATCTTTGGGTCGCTTGCTCATTAGAGTATTACCTTACCTTCAAATTATAAGCTCTAAGAGCGTTATTCTAATTCAAAATTTTTGGGTCGCTTACTTGTTAAAGTGTTACCATATCTTTGGATCACATTTTGTAAGAGTGCTATCCTGATTTAAAATGTTGGGTTCACTTGCTTGTTGGAGTGCTACCTTATCTTTGGAATGCATGCTCTAAGAATGCTATCTTGATTTAAAACCTTTGGATCATCATTGGAGTGTTATCCTTTCTTTAGATTGCATGCTCTTGGAGTGTTATCCTAATAAAAAAACCTTTGGATTATATCCTTTCAGAGTGTTATCCAAATCAAAACCTTTAGATCGCTTGCTCTCAGAGTACTGCTCTATTTCTTTTCCTCTCTTTAAATTTTAGTTACACTTAAAACGCACTTGCTTAGCATAAGCTTGCTCTTGGAGTGCACTAGGTTTTCTTCCACAAGGAATTATATGCACACTTTCCTTTCAAAGATAGCCTTGCTCTATCACTCACCTAAAAATCCCTAGTAGATCAATCCTAGGATAGCTAGCTAAATGCAGTACTTTCTAGTGCAAGTATATCCCCAAGGAAAAAATGATATATCTTTTATCTTTATGATAAAGTTTTAATTAAACTTCACCATAAAGAGAGATAACTATAAACATCTTATGTTTGCCCTTTGTAATTTTTAGAGTAATAAAAGGGTCATAATTAGAAAAACACAAGAAAATAGAAAATTAAAAAAATACAAATTTTTTTTTTGAAAATTGAAAAAATACAAAAAAAAAAGGAAAATAGGATTTATAGAATAAATAAGAGTCTAAGGTTATTTTAGGATAATTGGGTCACATGGAGAAGGTCATTTTGTTGTTAGAGTCAAGGTACATGTATGCGATTTAACTACTTTGAGTTATAATTGAGAGTATATTAAATTTCTATGAAAATTTAATATTCAGACCATGGTTAGGGTAAAACATTTTTTATTCATAAAAATGAAATCAATATAAGTTAATTGTGGCTTTAGAAGACACCTCAATTATACTTAATTTAATTTGTTTACGAAAAATCAAATTTTCATGAATTAACAAATTGAAGCTTGTGAAATGTTAAATTGGACTCAATTAGAAAATTAATTTCAACATATGTGCATTAGATTCGCTTGCAAAAAGCTTTGAATTTTTAATTGGTCAATTGGAGTTTTGATTCGATCTAAAGCTTTTTTTTTTTTTTCTTTTTTGGAGAATCAATCTAGGCTAATTTTATAACATATGTGCATTTAAATTGCATAATATGTAGAGAATAGACAGCTAGCACATATGTCTAAGAAGCATGCATTTATCAAATAAATCTAGGGTTTGAACCACATGAGAGTTGTTGTGTGCCTTTTATTTTTATCTTAAGCCACGTAACAGCCAACTATTGGTTGATGTAAACTTTTCCTATAGTTTCTTTCTTTTTCTCCTGTTTTCCTAGGTGCACCCTTACTACACAACTCACTTTCAAGAGATTTTTAATCCATTTTGCTTCAAGGTTTCACTAAATTAACGATGAAATAACGAAATGCTTCGCATTGATACTTATATCATGTTTAGAGTCAATCACTAAGGAGGTTAAAAGGAGATACAAAAATTGAAAAAACCATGAATGCGTAAATTTTTCTTTAAGTGGACCAAGCTTGAGTCTAGCTTCCACATTAAAAATCAAATCTTTTAATGGCTACTTCAAGTAAGAATGAGACTTGGGTAATGCATTTCAAACATTTTTTTTGAATTCAAATTAGATCAATTTGCTTCAAAAATGGTCAAAAATCATTAATATGAAATCCTCACATTTATGGAAAATGGTGACTTTCCAAGCTAAAGACAAGCTTTATGGATCTTTCGAAATATCAAAGAAAGATGCAATGAGATGATATTGCATGTAGCTAATTGTGAGTAATGTCCTTAGATATGATGTACTAAGAAGACCTAACACAACTCAACTTGATATGATTTACAAGCTTTTGTCAAGGTTTACTTGCTACAATCTCTGGCTGTTTCAAGAATGGTAAGAGTGTAAAGTTAACTTGTAAGGTCACTCATAAGGAAAAAAAGTGAATATTCAATTTCCAAAATGACAAGACAATTTTAGCTACATCATTATAAGCTATTTATATTAAGCTTCTAAAGCAACAAAAAGAAAAAAAAAAGGGAAATTATAAATATTGAAATATACAAATAATAACTTGGAACAATCCAAAAGGGGTAAAAATGCCATACTACAAAAGAATAAAGAGTATCTGTTACATGCATGGAAAAAAGTGAACGACGTGTATAGAAATTTCATTGGTGAAGTAAATTGTATATACTCTATATAAAGAGCAAGTGGGAATGAAGTCTTTTGAGTTTATGTAGGTTAGAGATCGAGTAAAGAGGTTAGCTAATGTGTAGAAGGCCCTAGAATAGGTAGGCAACTATATTGGCAGCATTAGTCGAGTGGTTGATAGTACTTGCTGAGCTGTTGAAGAGGTAGGTAAAATGTTTTGTATAGGGCATGACATGTTAGACAAGTGTGCGAAGGTCGGAGGAAGCTAAAAGCTAGTGCAGGAGCGGTCCTTTTAGGTCTATTGACTCATTGAATAGTTTGGTGACTATATTGGTAGCGTTGGCTAAGCTATTAATGGTACTTGCCGAGCTATTGAAGAGGCTGGTAGAAAGTTTTATATAGGGCTTAGTAGCTTAGGTAAGTTTGTGAAGGTTGGAGTGAGCTGGAAGTTAGTGTAGGAGTGATCCTTCCAGGTATCGTCCTCGATTGGATTTTTAAATAGGATCTTCTTGGCTAAACCCTGGAGACCTCGGGGTCTTACTCATATAAGGGGTTAGAGGCTGGCTTATTAGAGGAAGAGGTTAGTGTCCCATCAATCAATATCACCAAGAAGCTTCTAATTAGGTGGTTAAGAGTCAATAATGATGGTGGTGCTACAATGATAGTGGTAGTAACAATAGTGGTGGTGAGATGGTGATGTGATATGCAAATATAGATAAAATTAATACAAGAAAACACCAAAAGTATATTACCAAAGTCATTATTCAAGTTTAATACCTGTGCATCAGAGCAACACACAATACTAAACATAGAACAATCTTGTAATGTTCTCCTCATGATATTCACTATTGTTCTCTTTGTCTTGTATTATCCTAGAAATCAATCATTTCTAGAGAGTTTATAAGGCCATATTCACAAGTCTATGTTTGCTTAAAATTTATCTGTTATCATCATCAAAAGGTATGAGTTGGTTTGTACAAAATTTTAGGTAATAGGTTTTTTTTTTTCTTTTAAAGCTAGTGGATCAAAATTAAGAGACATTATAGATGTACACTCACACAAATATACTTGTACACTTAGACATGCATGCATGTGCATATGGACATTTACTCACAAATGAGGGACAATATGCAACAAAGCTCAAAACTACAAACCTAGTCAATTAGAAGGGTGGTTGATTGATCACCATAATGATGTGTGATCACTAAGTGGAACCCAAATTGTTAAAAATTTAAGATGTGTGGATCTTGATCTTTGGGAAAACTAATGTTGAACTAGAGATAATATTTTAATGTGACCTTAGAGTTAGGTATCTTACGAATCTTAGTATGAATTAATAGAAAGGACCTCAACCCTTCAATTAAGTAAATTCAAGCTTTGGTATAAGAGATAGCAACCCATTGAATTATGTTAATCAAATAACCTTAGTATAGTAAAGAACATAATAAGAAAGAAGAATTCATGTAATGTTTGAAGTTCACCAAGAATCAAAATAAAGAGAATTTATTTCTCTCAAAAAAGTTCTAATATTGTCAAAAGTTGTCTAATTGATTACATTGAAAAGTCCTATCTATTGCCTCAAAATAAGATGTAAATAATTAAGAAAATTAAACAAAATTCTAAATAATATCATAACAAATTAAGATTTAGTGAATAATAGTAACAATAAAATAAGAAATAAATATTTTAATGATAATTAACTAAACTTATTGCTAATTATCTAAAAAGATTCAATTGAATAAATTTTCAATTGTAGGTTATTTATTTATTTATTTATTTTTCAACTTGTAGCCATGCATGCATCAATAGGGCTTGGTTGACAATCCTCTGTCGTGGTCGCTCATGCGCGTCTAGTGAAATAGATAGAAGTATTCACTAGGTCTTATCCCACCTCTCGTTAAAGATGGCAAGTTCAAAAGTATGAGAGTTCCTGAAACATTTAATACAAGAAAAATGAGCAAAAGGGACTATTAGCGGTAGTTTATAAGCGAAAGATGCCGATACCGATTTATAGTAGAAATTATAGTATCTATTGTAGCATTTTTTTTTTTTTTCCTGTCTCTAGCTATAACTTTTACATTAGGACACTTTTCTAGTTTGCGATACAAAGAACTGTCATAAAAATATACTCTGCTATCATTGTATTTCCAATATTTTTTAAACCACCGTTGCTTACTAGCGGTTTAAAAGTGTTGAGTATATTATAGTAGTAAGTTTGTTGTTGTTGTTGTTTTTGTTTTTTTTTTTTTTTATTGATTTTTGTATTGAAAGTTTTGAAAAGTGTCCCTAATATAAAAACTAGAGCTATAACAAAATATTAACATAATAAATAAGTACTAATAATAACACTACTTTTATAATTGATGCTTGGATCATTATTTATAAATTTTAATTTGCAACTGCTTAATACTTTTGCTGTGATTATTGGAAAACTTTGCTGTGCATTATGGAAAATTGTCTTGTAAGGCCAGACCCACATCGTTGGACGCTTGAGCCAACTTACGAGGAAGAAACTCTTTTTAGGGTTCTTGTGCAATAATGTAAAAAATTATTAAGAAACTTTAATGGAAGAACTTATGTCATGCTTATAGGAATGGTTTAGTATAAAATAGAGATCAGAACCATAAGTCATTTTTTATGTTTAAAAATGTCCAGAGGATGGAGTAGAAGTAAATGCATATAAATATATAGTAGTTTTTGTAAAAATAGTCTTTAATTATTGCATTAAATATTAAATAAGTAAATATTAGTTAATTTAATTAATAAGGGTGTAATAAAATCATGATTTTACTTTCTTCAAAGAGGAATTAACTCCTCACTTAAAGTTTGAATTGAGATTTTATCTTCTAAAAATATTCTCAAATTTAAGAATGGAAATGGAATCTAGAATCACACCTCCATTTTGAATTTATTCTTATATACGAAATATAACATTAAGAATATGATAAAAAGGTAGTTAAATTGGAGAATTCCTTAATACGTCGGTGTGTGTGATACCTGGGACCCTAATTAGGGTTCTTGGCATGGAAGATTGTGAGTATGAATTGGATTTTTCAATGGAACCGTAAAGCGACATTACCATTGTGCATGTTATGCCGCCAAGTGGTCGTGGGGCGTGACAAATTTCAAAGTAGCTGAAGTAGCTTTAATCCAAACTGCACATCTTAAGTTATCAATTGGCCACTGATTCGAGCAATGATTAACATTAAACCGTCATCAGCATTATTAAGCTGCTTTTCAATGCAATATCCCCACTTTTTCCAGTTTGGTCAGATAATTAACAGCAAAACACTGGGGGATGTCGGTCAAGTCTATATATGTGATTCCGATTTCCAGATGCTTGAAAACTTTAATTTCTTGAGTGAGTTCTCATCTTTCATGAAAAGGAAAAGCTAACAGGTTTAATTACTAGTTGGAACATTTGATCCATACCTTTTTCTTTAAAAATAAAAAAGGAATAATAATCCCTGATATTTCATTAATCAGTCAACTCATAAATTCTTAGGTTAATCCAGAAAATCTGTGTATTTTTTTTACACATTATATACCTATACTTAGCTTTCTTTTTCCCTTTTATCTTTTACACTTTGTATACCTATATTTAGTTAGATGCTAAAATTTAAATTGTCACACTACATGCATCTAGGCAAAATTACTTTTAACATCTAAAAGTTTTAAAAGAAGGAAAGCACAACTATATGAAGTGTAACAAACTAAAATAGAGATGTATAGGTTCAATGGAGAAGAAAAAGATAATGCGTGTATTTTTTTCTTTTTATATATATAATTAATACTAAGAATGATTAAGCATGATCCAAATATGAGTGCTGTAATAATATACCCTTTTGGCTAATACAGAGAATATTCTCTGCAAGGTTACTTGGATGGATTAGTAGCATGTGATAACTGATAAAATTTTAATATATAAAAATATAAATATTAATTTATAAAAATTTTTTTTTTTTTTTTTTTTTTTTTTTTTTTTTTTTTTTT
>JAMXBB010000012.1:58188618-58244923 GCA_024138015.1 Lumnitzera littorea | reverse complement strand
TTATTAGTTATGAATTGTACTATTGTTGGAAACTAGGATATGAGAATGAAATCAAATTAGATTCAGCTGCTGCTATAACACCACTGAACTCAATCAAAGAATGTAAAAATAATTTTACTAACTTGATAAGTGCTTGTGGGGAAAACATATGCAAGTTTGAAAATAAGAAAATCTCTTTTATAGCGGGGGAGGAAAACACGTACAATTGCTGAATGCTTTGCAAGGAAAGCTCATATTTCAATGGACGAAGGATTTTTGTTCTTTTTTCTGTGGGTTTTATCGCACCCATAAATTTATTCATATTGTTATACCAAGATTCACGCTTGTTTACTGGGTATATGGACATAAGACGTCCTAGGGATCTTGTATGTATGATTTATATATATATAAGACTTCACACTATATAAAATGTTTCAATGGGTCTCAAGTTTATAATTGAATCCAAAAATAAAGATTCACTAATATTTTATTACGAGTACAATACATGTCTATCAAATTTTAGAAAAAAAGTGACATATATACAAATTATATAAAAATTATCAAAATAGCGTTATTATATCGTTTTTTGAAAATGTGATGTTACTATTTATACAAACGAAACATTAATATGTATACCGTAGTTATGTCATATCTTGAAAATATGATATAGGTATAAATACACTAATGATGTGATATAGGTACAAATAGCATTAATGTTGGAACATATGTAATGTACTATTATAACATTTTAAAGATGCGATATTTAATCAAATAGTAATATTATATCTTCAAGATACAATATAATAATAGTATTTTGATAATTTTTTATTTAATTTATATTTATATAATATTTATTAATTTTAATGTTAAACATACAAATTTCTCCTTTTATTATTATTATTATTCCAAAAAGATTCCCTACTACTTTAATCCTCCGAATATTTTATGCCGATATACTCTAGATTATTAAAATACTTTATGCCTTGAAGGTCTTACCCATGCCATATTTTAATATCACGCTAGCTGGTTTAGAAGAGTGAAGTGCTCAATTCACAAAACTTTTATCCAATAACCTTGCCGATTGATGAAATTATTTGTAGCTCTTACATCAACCATTAGTGTTGGAAGATATAAGCTTTTACAGCAAGGGACTTTTCATATACTAAAACAAAGGTTGCACTTTTGGATTCTCTTGGAATCAAACTTAGAATATTCTTATTATTTATTTATTTTCCTTTTTAATTGAATCCTAATAGGTCTATTACGGGAAATAAAAATAGTTTATCAGTTTCCAGTATTATTTCATTATAATGAAAAAAGGTAATCAGTTTTTTTATAATCTCATCCCTGAAAATAAAATCAATTGATTTCCATCTTGCAACAATAATTTATAACATCCAGTCATTTGAATATAGTTTCAATATGTGAGAATCCGGCGTTTAGTCGCACAATGACGACTGTCTTTCTTCTGAAGTGAATCATCTGGACGCCAATAGTAAACGAATATTTGCGGGTCAATAGTTTATTTCCATTGAAAAGTTTTTGAATATGCACCACTCCTCACTGGTATTCTCATTATTACCTAGTTATTTTAAGGAATTGTAGGCTTGTAACTTAGAGAAAATGTGTTAATGATCTTGTAGCCTAGAGGCATTGATATTAACCTTCCAGTGGATAAATCAAGTTCAAGTTCCCCATTTCCCGTTATAATCACTCATAAAAGTGTTACTATAAACAATATAAGACAAAATGCGTGTTAAATGAAACAAAAGAAAAAGAAAAAGCCCCATTTAAAAAGGGCTACTTACTTTCGTCAGGGAATAATCATCGAGTCAAATTAGAGCTAGTGTTCATGCACCTACTTACTGAACATACAAGACAAATATGTCTAATTTCTCTCTTTCGAGTAACAAAATTGACAGAATTTTTAATATATTAGCACAAACGAATAACGACCATAATTAGGAGGGAGCTTTTTTTTTTTTTTTTTTTTTCCTTCTATCTTCCGGTTCCACCAGTAAAGATGAATTTCATTTAATTGAATATAAATTATACCAAGTAACTAATTAGTAGAATTAAGAAGAATCACAAGCAGAAAACAAGGAGATTGAAAAACTAGTCAACAAGATGAGTCAATATGTCCCACATAGGAAATATCCTTCAATAAGAGATGACAACAAAAAGAAAAAAAAAAATGATAAACAGAAAAAAATAAACATAAAAGGGACTTGACAGGAATTACTTTTTCTAATACTAGCTGTAAAGCTATGATTTCTGAACTAGTAGATTTGCGATAGTATACATGTGGTAGTAGATACAGAATGGTAACGGATAAAATGACGAAAAATAATAAACTTGAGGGTCCTTGTTGAACGTAGATTCTTAATTATAATTTTAATAAGAAAAGATAATAAATTTTGCTTATATGAACGATCCTGTACGAAAAGTTTGTTATTATAAGGAACTTTCAGAGGAGAAAAATGTGTGAAAAATAAAATCGTCAAAATAAATTTGTGTTTGAAGTATGGTTGTTAAAGTACATGATAATGTTTATGTAAGTGTACTATCATTTCCTTTGTGTTGAACTCTGGAGCATGTGACTGAGCTCCAAAGGACGTGTGTGCTTTGGGAGGGTTAACATGAACTCTGGAGCCTGTGAATTGCCTAGCCTAGAGCAATGTGTTGTTTGAAGCTCAATCCAACTCCGGAGCATGTGGAATATTTCCGTGGGATACTTTGTATGATGCTTATAATTATAAGTTAAAGAGGGGTTGGAACATGCTTAATGGATCTTTGTTTGCAGTCTTGCATCTTTTTCGCATTTCCATTACATCACATATCTCTTGTATATTAATTTGTATATTGAATGAGAAGTGTAATCCAATTGAGTTTGTATTTTGCATTTATTTAAGAGTGTCATACGCTTGTGATTATTATGTAAACTTTGTGTGATTAACTCTTAAGACATGTTTTGAAATGATGAACACAAGTGCATCTAGAGTACTCAATTAGAGGCATTATATATCTATAGAGACTAGATAGAACTTTATGTTAATTTTGGGCTTGATCTTTTGATCCATTCTCTCTTTTATTTTTAACATTTTAACTTATTGTCTTATTCATTATTCTTTTATTCACCGTTCAATTTTGGTGAGAATCGTTAACTTGCAATAATTTGTGGTTAGACCCAATTCACCCCCACCAACCCTCCCTTCTTACCTTCTCCCCCTAATTTCAATATTTACATGGTTATGAAGTTAGGATATGTGAATCTTGGGTTTTATAATGGTGAATTTGCTGACATAGAATGTTGGAGGAATGGAAGAGATTTGGATTGGCAATTATGTGATCATTTTCAAGGTTAGGATTTAAAATGGAGTTCATGTTGGTCCCATTTAACAATCAAGATGGGGTGAACTGATTGGATTAGCTTCAAAAATTTTCAAAGAGAAACTTAAATACAAATTTGAAGATTTGAATCCCCTCAAGTTGTTATTGTAATGGAGTAAAGTAATTATCATTAAAGTAAGCAAACAAACAAGTAAAACATGTAGGGACAGTCTTCTCTTCCAGCTATATTACTAGGGATATGGTCATCTTCATTGACTGTTCCATTATATTTTGGTTAGTCTTGACCTTAATCCACTATCCCGTCTCACTAGCTTTTACTTAAGCTAAATATAGGTTATAGCTATACGTTATAGCTATATAATCCTCTCTTAGACTTACAGCTAACCTTCACTTGTAATTTTAAATTAGATGAGGAAACATAAATAAATTATCCTCTCAAATTAGCTTAAAGAAATTAATACTATTGATTGGGTAGAGACCAACTAAGATATATGGGGTTGAATTGGATTAGATTGGATTTCGCCTCTTACTCTTTGACACCTACAAAAAAGCTCCTTGTAAGCAAGGCCATGAGGGCCCTCCAATGCTCAAGTCAGTAAAGAGGACCAAGAAAAGGGGAGTTGAGCACTAGAGACTTAGTGGACTGTGCTCACCCGGTATATGTAAGTGTGTTCAACCTCCCTTCTCTAAGGAGAGGGAGGACAAGAAATCTTTGAGGGTGAGAAAGGGATTTGAGAGAGGTAGATTAGATTTGCTTACTTGTTGGCACCTGGCGCCTTTTATATGGTTTACCTAGATATGTGGTGGTTAGGGGTTTGCTTGTACTAGTCACTAGAAGACAATACGCTCCATGGTGGATGACAGAGCCTCACTACAGGCAGCATGCCGTAGCCAACCAAGCTACCAAATCTGCAGCTCAACGATCTGGCAGGGGCAGAGATACTTAGTACACCAACCATACTACAGATGTTAGATGCTCATTAATGAGGTACAATGGGTTATAGCCATTAAAAATAGAAATCGAACTGAGACGTTCATCGAGGATCAGCCGATGCTTGATGGAATGAGTTGAGCCTTAGGCTTACCCTAAGCATTTGGCGAGCATCGGCTTGTTGGTTGGGTACTGATTTGCTAGGACATTTGTTATTTGGCTTGCCACACTCGTCACAATGTAGGGGACTGGCTCACCTTAAGTTGGCATTCTTCATTGACGCGAGCTTGCAAACTCATGAGAGAATCACGAGGCCACTTGTGGGGTTGTTGCTTGCTCGGGTGCCCACTAGGTGCATCTTGTGATGGGCTTCACTTATTGGGCCTTAGTTCGAGCAAGAATCGAGTATTGACACTTGTCCCTCTACTCTTATCAATATTTGAGGTGTAAGGAGAGTAATCCAAGCGATGTGAGAGGACTAAGGTCTGTCCCCTAACCAAGGGACTAGTTCTACTATTGAGGTTGTGGCAAAACAATTCCCTGCACTTTAGGTTACTAGTTCGTTGACGTGACCATTGCACTACTTGATGTGTTATGATGGCTGTCATTAGGAAGTGTAGCATGCATTGATGGTCTATGAAGAACAATTGTACATGAGAAATGACTTGCTGTTAGGCTACGTCATGAACCCATGTATAGGGATCAATTGGGGCCTTTGGCTGAAGGAGTAGGGTACGTGGAAGGCTAGGGTTTAATGCACATCCTATCATGGGTTTGTGTTCCAAAGGTGGAGAAATCGTTCACCTTCTTGCCTGTCTATATAAAGGGTTGCCTGGGCATTCATTTTTCACTTGTCTTACTCACTTAGGGGGAACTCTACCAAAATTTTGTCTTGTGAGCCAAACACTTTTTTCTTGTTTATTTCCAACTTCTTGCGATGGTTGGTCAAAGCACAACCAATAGTTAAAGTAAGTCATCCCATCCATCCATATTAAGAGGGGTGGACAAGGGTTGGGAGGGCCCGTCCTAAACAGGGGGTGGTAGCCCTACTCCACTTGAAGCAATGGTAGCAATGATTAGAGAGGATGATGCAGTAATAATCTCTTAGGAAGAGAGGACGGAGTGCTCATGGGGATGTCGACACGATACGTATCCACTAGATGGGGAGGATGCCGAGGTTGGTGAGTTGTTGTGGATGACATGCGCAAATGATCATGCCTATGCTCGTGTTTTGTACGTAGTGAGTAAGAAGAAGTTGAGGTTGGTCTACTAGGCAATAAAAATGATGCTTAGCTAGTGAGTGGAGGAGCTTCAAGAAGGGCAACGAGCATAAAACATAAGAGATGCCCGATCTTTTGTAACGTATGCAAAGTCATTCGAGTTAGGTTTGTAACTTCCTTTTTCTAAATTCTTAATTGAGTTCTTCCAGAATTTCAAGGTCACACCTAGTAGCCCGAATGTGAATGCATGTATTCAGCTACTTGGCAGTTACGACGGCCAACTGTACAACTTTCAAGCGCTTTTCTTTTATGAGGAGGTTAGCCAATAGGTGGGTTTGCATTGCTACTCGAAGCATGAGGATGAGTATCATGGATAAGCCTCCGAATAAGGTAAAGGGGTGTAAGGAATTCTTCTACTGTCTTTGTACTTTAAAGCTCATCGATTTCCTGATGGAGTGGAGATGTTTGATTAGGGGTATAACGTTGAAGGGCTTGGGGGATGATGACTTGATGGCTAGCATTGAGCTCCTAAATTTGGCGAATTAGAAGAAACTCAGACCCTTGTTGATACATGAAAAGTATAAGAGTAAAGCACCATTATTTACAATAGAGATAGGTACTTGTCTTGTTCGGCCAAGGAAGGGTGGTTGGTTGTCTATCGCGCCATGTCACCTTTCCATTGGAGTAGAGGACATTGAGCTTCTCATCTTCAACGCTGTAACTTTCTTGTCTACGTTTTGTCTTGTTTTTCTAAGTATTTCACTTATTTTGCAGCAACTGAATTAACGTTTGAGAAGCTAAGGGCGAAGTTGTTAGCCGTATAAAGTAGGCAGCTTGAGAGTATGGTGAGGCTTGAGAAGAGAAGGTAGCCCGAGAGGGAAAGGCAGGGGGATACCTTGTGTCATCCCCTTAAAAAGGTCCAAAAGGAGAGGGGGAAGGCAATAGACCCTTCCAGAAGTTGTTTAGTAGGGGGGAAGTGATGTGCTGGTAGGAGTGCCTTTGGGTACTGCGCTGGTGGTTGCTTGGGGGAGGGGCGGCGTTGGTAAGGGGGCGGTTCTAAAGCTTCTGGCTACTACTACTATGGTTGAGCCGAGTCTTGTGGTGGTGGGTGCTTGCGTGGATGTCGATTAGGTAAGTTCAGAGCGAACTCTTGAGACTTTTGCTTCGGTAGCTAATGAGATCGTTGATGACAAGAATGTCAAACATTTGGTTCATTGGAGTAGGTGAGTAGCTCTTGTATATCCTGTGGATTAGCCCCTTTAGAGGTTTAAGTAGCTACGGACGTAGTTAGGGTAGCTTATTATAGGTTGCATTGAATTAGAGGCCTCAGCAATAATGCTAAGGAGGTGCAATGAGGTAAGCCGCTGTGTACTTTTGTTGAATGGCTTGCTTTCAATGCAATCACTGGCTGCTAATTATCTTTGCAGTTGTACAACTTGCTAGATTTCATTCTAGCCTACAACCGCTTAGTTCTCTTGTTGGAAGGAGATAAGGTGAAGACTGAGGTAGAGAGGCTTTAGAAGGTACTGGAGGAGAAGGAAAACATACGCAATGACTTAGTCACTGCACTTAGCGACCAAGAATGCCGTCATGGGGAGCTATTCAATCAAGTGGATTGATTAAATGATGAGCTAAGGATAAGGAACTTAGGAAAGTACACGTCGACTTTGGCGTGAGGGAGGCCAAGCTCTTAAGAGGTGTAGGGTTATCTATTGAGGTCAAGCATAATATCTTCATCATGACCTTGGAGGACCCCCTGATCGAGGAGGTCATCACTAAGGCTAGCTATGCAATGGTAAAGGAGGTGAAGAAACAAATTTGGAAGAATATGCCAGATGCGAACTTGTCCTTCCTGCATTGGTTTGATGAACCTGAGGTTATTGTTAGGAGTGGGGTGGGTGGTAAGTCGTTTGGTGACTCGTTAGGAACTTTTAACAGTAGCTCTAATGCGGACCTCATGCAGGTGAGTGATAACTCTGATTTTAAACATATTTCATATGGTGATTTTATAGTATTTCCCTTACATTTTTGGTTTTCTTTAAAGAAATTGATACTTAATTGAGTAAAATTTTGATTTCAAGGTTTGAACGCGTTCTAGGATCGAAAACAAAGAAAAGGAATCAAGTTTCACTCAAATCGGAGTTCAAATGAACAAGTTATGGAGTTTTGAAGTTACATAGTCTGGGACATGGCCATGTCCTCAGGCTGTGTCTATCTAGAAAAATTTACCAAGTGCAGAAAGTTATACGACCTGAGGACACGGCTATGTCCCAGGCCGTATCTAGTGACGAAAACAGAATCCTTATAATACATATATAAAAGGATATCTGAGGGTTTAGAAAAAGAGAGACATTAGAGAAACAGACAAGACACTAGAGAGAGAAGAGACTTGAGGAGAAGGAGAAGAAAAAGGAAAGCAACACCAACTTTAAGATTAGAGAGATTGTTCATCAATTAAAGGGGTTTTCCATGTTTTATTCTATGTTTTTTATGGAACTTGTTTTTACATTCATTATGATAGCTTTGAATTCGAGTATTTAGGATTATGGAACCTAGGGTTTCATGTGACTCTTAGGTTGAATTATAATTTTCAATAAAGTTTCTATCTTTTCTTGATTCAATTATGTTGTTTAATTGTTAATTGATATTTCTAGAGTATCAATTTATGATATTATGCATGATGATTGAGAAATTGCATGTGTAATTAGATCTAGGCATAATTGGAGAGAACTACATGTATACTTAGAGATAAGATACGTGTTTCTTCCGGAAAGTTGATTGTTTGTGTGGGAATTCATTATACATTAATGCAATTCTAAGTTATATTACTAAGTGAAGAGATTCCGGTAAATAATTTAGGATTAGGGTTAATATGCTTGAGAAAGGTATTAGCTTTAATTGTGAATCCCTCCGGTCAAGAATAATAGAAACTGAATTGAATATATTTTAAGCGATCACATGCTAAACACTAGGGGAAATAATTCCTAAATACATTATTAATCTCTTGAAGTCGCTCGTAGTTTTATTGCTTTCTAATTTGCTTAATCAAGTCTCATAATTAGTTTAGATGGTTAATTTCAGTATTTTTAATTCATTCAGTTTATCACAATTTTCCGGTTAGATAATAGGGCTAAGGTTAATATTAGTACTCGAAATCTCTGAGGGATTGACTTGGACTCACATCCGCTATATTAAAATTGATAGGTGTACTTGCCTCATATCAAGTTTTTGGTGCCATTGCCAGGGATTTTCGATATTAAGAACGCTAGTTGCTTTATTACTTTAACCATTTTTTTTTCTTTATTTTCTTTTGTTTTCATTGTTTATTTTTATTACCTAAAACTGCAGTTGATTTTATATTTCTTGCCCTTGTAGTGCATGACCCGAAGCAACCCGGAAGATTTGGTAGAACTTGATCCTGAAATTGAGAGAACTGCCCTTCAAAATTTGAGATCGTGACCTAGAAAAATTGTGGCAACCATAGACGACAAGTCAATTGTTGAAATCAAGGAAAAAGGTGAACAGGCCAACACTCAATTCATCGAGCAGGAAGATCCACCACACATGGCTAACAACGGGAATGAAGCAAATCGGACCATGTCCGATTATTCAAGGCCTACACTTATTGGAGCTGACTCTAGTATTGCAAGGCCAACCGTCACGGCTAATAACTTCCAAATTGCACCTAACATCATACAAATGGTGCAATAATATGTTCAGTTTGATGGTCTCCAAGATGAAGATCCTAATGCCCACATCTCTAGCTTTCTAGAGATTTGTGATACATTTAAAATCAACGAAGCCATGGATGATGCCATTCAACTGTGGCTATTTCCTTTCTCCTTAAGAGGTAGAGCAAAACAATGGTTGAACTCCCTACCAAGAAATTCAATCACAACTTGGAATAAATTGGTAAAGAAATTTTTGGAGAAGTATTTCCCACCTGCAAAGACCGCTAAACTTCGGAATGATATTTCTTGTTTTGCTCAATTGGAAGCGGAGACGTTATATGACACTTGGGAGTGGTTTAAGGACTTGCTTAGGAGGTGCCCACATCATGGCCCCCCACTATGGATGCAGATTCAGACCTTCTATAATAGTCTCAATTTATCTACTAGACAGATGATTGATGCATCCGCAAGAGGTACTTTGAACATAAAGACACCTGAGCAAGCACAAAACCTGATTGAAGGAATAGCGATGAACAATTATCAATGGGAAACCATTAGAGCCAAGCAAAAGGCCATGGGAATTTATGAGGTAGACTTGACCACTGCTCTGGTAGCCAAGGTGGACCTATTGAGTAAGAAGATTGATGCACTCTCAGTTGGCCCTTAACAAGTGCAATCGGATGTAAGTGATTTTGGCATGCAGGGGTATGGAGCACAAGAACAACTGGAATAGGTAGATTATCTAGGAAATCCACTTAAGCAACAAAATAACCCCTACAGCAACACTTACAATCCAGGATGGAGGAATCACCCCAATTTCTCATGGGGAAACCAAAACCAAGGCCAGCAGAAGACCAACTTTGGCCCACCTGGATTTTAGAGACCATTCCTACCTCCTCTCCTTCAAGAAAAGAAGTCCAGTGTGGAAGAACTTCTCACAAAATACATTCAAGGCAATGAGGCTCACTTATCCAACATTGAATCCTCGCTGAGGAATCAAGAGTCTTCAAATCGTAACCTTGAGAACCAAATTGGTCAACTTGCGAAGCTAATCTCTGAAAGACCGTAGGGATCGCTACCGGAAAATACAGACCCAATCCAAAGGAACATGTTAAGGCAGTGACACTTCGAATTGGGAAGGAGTTGCATGCTGAGAGGAAGGTTAGCGAGGAGACTAGCAAGAGCAAGGAGGGGACGAAAGCAACGGAAGATGTAGAGTCATCAAAAGTGAAGGAATATCAACCACCTATCCCATATCCCCAAAGACTCAAGAAAGATCGCAATGACCAACAATTCAGTAAGTTCCTTGACCTCTTTAAACAACTGCATATTAACTTACCTCTTGTTAATGCCCTGTCACAAATGTCGAAGTATGCTAAGTTCTTGAAAGATTTGTTATCCAATAAGAGGAAGCTTGAGGAGCTTTCTACAGTCATCTTGGATGAAAAGTGTTCAGCGATCGTGCAAAACAAGTTGCCCAAGAAGCTAAAAGACCTAGGAAGTTTTACAATTCCTTGTCATATTGGTAATCTGCTAATTGACAAAGCTTTAGCTGATTTGGGTGCTAGCATTAATTTAATGCCTTATAAATTTTTCAAGAAACTAGGATTAGGGGAACCTAAGCCCACACGTATGAGTTTACAATTAGCTGATAGATCTGTGACGTATCCTAGAGGTATATTTGAGGATGTATTGGTCCAAGTGGGTAAATTCATTTTTCCAGTTGATTTTGTGATATTAGATATGGATGAAGATTTTGAGTTGCCCCTTATCCTAGGTAGACCATTCTTAGCTACCGCTAGGGCTATCATTGATGTTAGTGGTGGCAAGCTCATTCTTCGAGTAGGAGATGAAGAGATCATGTTTAAAATTTCGGAGGCTATGAAAAAATCTGTCGATTAGGATGATACTTGCTACCTTTTGGATGTTATTGACACTTTTGTTTCAAGTTATATGTAGGAAGTTCTTCTTAAGGATCCGTTGGAGAGTTGCTTGCAATTAGGCACGGAGGGAGCTTCGGAAGCTCCTGTCAAATCCGAGGTGGTGGCTCAACTAGAGGCAAATAAACCTATCTCTATTGAGAAAGGGTTTGAAGAGTTTGAAAAGAGGAAGGAAGCACAGTTAAAACCTTTGATTGAGGAGCCACCAGTATTGGAGCTAAAGCAATTACCTGACTACTTGGAATATGCCTTCTTAGAGAAGGACTCCAAATTATCGGTAATTATAGCATTCAATTTGGAAAAAGAACAGAGAGAAAGGTTGTTGAAAGTACTCAAGGAGAATAAGAGGGCCATTGCTTGGAAAATATCCGATATTCGAGGTATCAATCCCTTCTTTTGTACTCATAAGATTTTAATGGAAGAAAACCACAAGTTGGTTGTACAGCCCCAGAGACGCTTGAATCCAAACATAAAAGAGGTAGTCAAAAAGGAAGTTATTAAACTCCTTGATGCAGGTACGATATATCCTATCTCTAATAGTTCATGGATGAGTCCAGTGCAAGTAGTTCCAAAAAAAAGTGGGATGACCGTAGTCCCTAATGAAAAGAATGAATTGATCCCAATGAGAACGGTAACAGGTTGGAGTGTATGTATCGATTATCGAAAGTTAAACGATGTTACACGTAAGGACCATTTCCCCTTACCTTTTATTGATCAAATGATAGAACGACTAGCTGGACATATGTTTCATTGTTTTCTGGATGGCTTATCTGGTTATTTTTAGATACCTATTGCACCGGAAGATCAAGAGAAGACTACTTTCACTTGTCCTTATAGCACTTTTGCCTACCGCAGAATGCCTTTTGGTCTTTACAATGCACCTACTACATTCCAGCGATGCATGTTAGTTATTTTTGATGATTTGAGTGAGGACATAATGGAGGTATTTATGGATGATTTTTCAGTTTTTGGTAACTCATTTGACCTTTGTTTGGATAATTTGGACAGGGTACATTCCAGCGATGCATGTTAGCTATTTTTGATGATTTGATTGAGGACATAATGGAGGTATTTATGGATGATTTTTCAGTTTTTGGCAACTCATTTGACCTTTGTTTGGATAATTTGGATAGGGTACTTACTAGGTGTGAAAAGACCAATCTTGTCCTCAATTGAGAGAAGTGCCACTTCATGGTACGAGAGGGTATTATGTTGGGCCATAAGATCTCTTATTGAGGAATTGAGGTGGATACTGCCAAAGTGGATGCGATTGCAAGACTCCCATCCTCAACTTCGGTTAAAGCCATAAGAAGCTTTTTAGGACATGCAGGTTTTTACAGGCGATTTATCAAGGATTTCTCGAAAATTGCCCACCCTTTGACTAAGCTATTAGAGAAGAATGTGCCTTATCTTTTCTCTCAAGAGTGCTTGAAAGCTTTCTATATCCTTAAAGAGAAACTTACTAATGCTCTAATCATGGTAGTACCTAATTGGGCACTCCCCTTTGAGCTTATGTATAATGCAAGTGATCACGCAGTTGGGGCAGTGTTGGGGCAAAAGCGAGACAAGCACTTTCAACCAATTCACTATGCTAGCAAAACTCTTACGAATGCTCAGGAGAACTACACTACTACAGAAAAAGAGTTGCTAGCAGTTGTTTTTGCTTTTGATAAGTTTCGCTCTTATTTGCTTCTATCTAAGGTGATTGTTTATACTGATCATTCTGCCCTTAGGTACTTGTTAGCGAAACCGGATGCAAAACCAAGATTGATTAGGTGGATCTTGTTGCTATAAGAGTTTGATGTGGAGATCAAAGATAAAAAAGGCGCTGAGAATTTAGCAGCAGATCACCTATCTCGATTGGAGAATCTAAACTTGGAAATGCTCGACGAGAACGAGATCAAGGATGAATTCTCTGAGGAGTGACTCTATGCCATCGCCCAGGTAAGTGATATGGAAATTCCTTGATTCGCAGATATTGCTAATTTTTTAGCTGCTAGGATTATACTGAAGGGACTTCAACACCAGCAAAAGAAGAAATTCTTTTCTAATGTGAAACATTATTTTTGGGATGATCCTTACCTGTTTAAAGTATGTGCAGATCATTGAAGGTTGGCGAATTTTGCACCACTGTCATTCGGGGCTTACAGGTGGGCATCATAGTGCCAATAGGACAACTCATAAGGTCCTAAAGGCAGGATTTTATTGGCCTACCCTATTTAAAGATGCCCAGAGATATGTTGAGAGTTGTGATCGTTGCCAACGAGTGGGGAATATATCCCGTAGGGATGAAATGCCACAAAACCCCATCATCGAGGTTGAGGTATTTGGTGTGTGGGGGATCGATTTCATGGGTCCTTTTCCGAACTCTAATGGAAACAAATATATCTTAGTAGCTATTAACTATGTCTCTAAGTGGGTGGAAGCTAAAGCCCTACCTACTAATGATGCTAGGGTAGTAAAAAAATTCTTGAAAGGCCTATTTTTTCGATTTGGCACCCCTAGGACAATTATAAGTGATAGGGGAACATACTTTTGCAATGCTTAACTCGACTAAGTACTGAAACGTTATGGCGTTACACATAGCTAGCCACCCCGTACCACCCCTAAAGTAATGGCCAAGTGGAAGTTGTCAATCGCGACCTTAAGCGAATTCTTGAAAAAACCGTAGAGTATCATAAGAAGGATTGGTCAGAAAAGTTGGATGATGCTCTATGGGCATATAGAACTGCCTACAAAACACCACTCAGGACTACACCTTACCGACTTGTATATGGCAAGGCTTGTCATTTACCGGTAGAGATCGAACATAAGGCTTATTGGGCAATTAAGAGTGCTAATGTTGATTTTGAGCGTGCAGGTTCTCACAGGAAACTTTAACTGAACGAGCTAAAGGAATGGCGAGCGAATGTATATGAAAACTCCAAATTATACAAAGAAAGGGCCAAAAAGTATCATGATCAGCGAATCAAATAAGGTCGACAATTTAAAGAAGGTGATCATGTTCTTTTGTATAATTCTCGCCTTCGTTTATTCCCAGGTAAGTTAAAATCCAGGTGGTCTGGACCATTTATAATTACACGAGTTTTCCCGTATGGGAATGTTAAAGTTACACACCCGGAGAAGGGCACATTTAAGGTAAATGGGTAACGGTTAAAATTATACTTGAGTGGAAACTTGGAACATGTTGGACGGGAGAAGTTTTATCTCCATCCGACAGAACTAACATGAGAAGATGTATCCCATCGAGCTATCGACGTTAACTAAAGCGCTTCTTGGGAGGCAACCCATGTCTAACTTTGCTTATGCTTTAGTTCTTTAAGTTTTCTTCATTTTATTTTCCGTTATATCTAACTTTGCTTTGCTTCTTATATTTTCTTTTAATTTTTCGTCATAGTCTTTTCCCTTTTAGTTTTATTGTTGCTTTTTCTCTTTAGTTTTATTATTTTTATTTCTTTAAGTTTCCTTTATCTTTAAATTAAATTAAATTAAAAAAAAAAGAGAAAAAGGTTACACGAGCGAGGGATACGGTCGTATCCCAACCCATGTCCCTCCAAACCTTCAAAACTGCCCACCCACAGAAAGTTACACGGGCATGGGACACAGTCATGTCCCTGCCCGTGTCCGCTTAGATTTCGGTTTTACTCCTTAGGCATAGAAAGTTACACGGGCGAGGGACACGGTCGTGTCCCAGCCCGTGTGCGTCCAGGTAAGACACGACAATACAGACTGTTACACGGGCGTGGGACACGGTCGTATCTCAACCCGTGTTGACCCAAACTTACACGATTTTGCATACGCCCGGTTTATTTAAACTAAACACACCCTCTCACACACTCACAATCAAACATATCTCTCTTATATTCTCTCTTATTCTCCCTCTTCTCTCCACAATTCTTGCATTCTGCATTTTGATCCAAGTAAGTTCCTAATTGATTTTATTCTCTCTTCCTCATATTTAGGCAGTTTGGTTACTTGCAATTTTACTCTTGTGTACTGGTTTTTCCATTTGGCCTGTAGATTTTTTTTGATTATTCATAAATGCCATGCATCATTGCTTTGTATTTCTTGCTCTTACATGCAATACTGCTGCCGCATCTAGTTAGATTTCATTGTGCTCTCTCAATTCCGAATGTTATTGGCTAATTCGCTCATCCTTATTCATTCATGCTAGTTAGGGTTAGCAATAGGAGAAAATAATTCTGAGTCATTTAGCGTCTTATATATGTTGGGACGCCTGTGTTTCAACGTTAATTATAGTGTAGTAGACTTAGTTGGATGTGTTTGCCACTTATTTCTTTTCCACCAACTAGTTTTCTAGCTGTACTCTACATGTTTGTTGAAATGCCCCAATGAATATTTTGTTAACATCCTTCATTATTGCTTTTATTTTCCTCTACCTTCTTGACCTATGTACGACAAGGATGTGCATGTTTGATTTGGTTTGTTGATTCTTTTTAGGTATTTAAATGGCGAATCGCGCTAAGCTTACCATTCACCGGAAATCAAAATTTGCAGCATCCTCTTCATCACAATCAGGAGCAATAGTTGAACTACTAGCTACTCTTCCCCCGATGGAGTACCCAATGCTCCAATTTAAGGAAGACTACCAAGTGCAACGATATCAATTACTTCAGAATAAGCCTTTTAGTGAGACCCTTCGGCTGGATTGGGATGTTCTTGCTCAATTAGAGCTCACCACAGAAATGAAGGAGCTCTTGGATGGTACCATTTAAGAGCGCTTTTTATCCCTTGAAGCTCCAATTTATAAAGAGCTGACCTTGGAGTTTTTGTGCACTTATAAACTTAATAAAGAAAGTGCTACTAGCATGAGCCCAAAACGCAAATTACACTTCACCTTGAGTGGCCATCCATTCCACATGTCCATCGCTCAACTGGGCAGATATCTTAGTTTATATGAAGAGAGATATACACGGACGGAAGAATTTCAACGTCTCTCGTGTCGTTTTCCTCATGGCGTTACAGCAAGGTCGTTTTGGAATGACATTACTGTTGGCGATGCCTATGATCCAGTTAGGAGTAAGGCCTCTCAATTAGTCAAGCCTGAATATCGGGTTCTTCACTAGCTCTTTTCACATACATTGACTGGCAGAGGCCTTAGCACCGAGGTGGTGTCCAACAAGGATTGCCTCTATCTTTATAGTATCCTTCATAAACATCTTATCAATGTCGCCATCGAAATCGCCGAACTTTTCAGCCACTAAACCACTACTACTCGTAAGAAAAGGCATATTTGCTGTAGCCCTTACATTACCTTACTAGTACAGGCCATGCGGACTAAGGTTGTTGCTTTGCCCTCACTTACTTTGATTAGCCAAGTCACTCCTATACGCCTCAATTCATTCCGATTCATGAACCTCCTACCAACAAGACGTCAAGGTCGATACTCTCGCAACAGCATATCTCGAGGCCAGACGTCTTCCATTAGATTTGAAGACAAATTTGATTTGTTGCTGTCTGAGGTTTGTTATATAAGAGAAAGTGTGGATAAACTTCATATCCGCTAGGACAAAATGGAAAAATTTCTTAAAATGAAAGAGTCGGCTACCCATGAAGAGGAGAGTGAGGAAGAGGATGATGAAGGTGAAAAAGAAGCTGCTAATGAGGGTGGTGAGGACGAAGCGGCTAGAGAAAGTGATGAGGATGTCGAGGCCAGTGATGATGATGATGATGCTACGATGGTTGAGGCACCATCTGATGAGGAGGATGAAGAGACGGATTCTGATCCCTCTTCTTAGTTCCTAATTTTTTGTGTTGTCTTTTAATTGGCCAAGGCATGTGAACTTCGATATATATAATGATGATGCTTCTTCATTTTGAACTTCTTTTCGACTGGCAGGGAAGTATTAGTTTCTTTTCAGTACATATGTTTCCTTTTTTTCCTATGATGCTTTTTCTTGTTTTATTTCTTGCTGCTATGCTTTCTTAGTCGTCCATTGGGGACAATGTACGTTATTAAGCATGGGGAAGGGATATATATGAATTTGTTACTGTTTAGGAGACCAATTATTCATATTTGACCCAATTAATTTTTAAGCTAACTTGCAATAGGTGATTAACTGGTATTAAGCCAAATCAACTATGTCATGTTGATTGTTATTGATTTTATGATACTTTACTAGAATTGATTAGTCAAATTTTTGGAAGGCAAAGTTACGAATTATTTAGCTTAGGACTTTAAGACTTGAGATTGGAGCAACATCACTGGTTAAGAGTTAGTCATGGTTATTTTTAAATTTACTTTTATGTATACCTTTCTCTTAGAAATTTTTAAGAGCCCTATAATTTTTAGCAAGTAAACAATTGAAATTCTTCTTTTGAGAAACCCCTGAAAAATCACAATGATTGGAGGTCAGAAGTAATAACAAGTGTATGAATAGAAAAATTGGTAAGGATTCGTCTTGGTCCGTCAAAAGAGCAAGATTGAGTCTCAATGCCAATTCTAATGAAAAATTGATATGGATCGGCCTTGGTCCGTCAGAAGAGCAAGGTTCTTTCCCGCTATCAATATAAGAAATAAGTTGGTATGGATCGGTCTTGGTCCATCAGAAGAGCGAGATTCTTTCCTTCTACCAACACAATTGTGCTTAAATAAGGTAAATTCAAAAGACCTCTCAACAAAAGCATGAATTAGGGGGATGATCAAAGGATGAGTGGATGTAAAATGTGTTTGTTTTAGATTATAGTACTTGGTGAGATGGAAGAGAGAATTGTATACATTTTAGTCAAATGGATAAAATTTTTATGACTCTTTCTCGGTTGGCGAGATGTTAAATCCAATTTTTAGTTTAAGAATCCTTGGTTAAATGACTCGGGTAAACTTTGATTTTCATAAATTAACTAGTGAGCTCTAATATTAAGTATTGTTAGAGCATTCGAATATGGTCAGATGAAATTGGTTGACTTTATTATTGCAAGTTAGCTGAGAATGATTTTCTTACTTTTCTACGGGTCAAGTGTATTCATTCACCGGTTTCATAAATAGTGATAAATTTTGATTAGCGTTTCTTGTCCTGAAAGTTTTGTTTTGATTTATTTGCTTGAGGACAAGAAAATGCTTAAGTGTGAGGAAATTTAATAATTATGATTTTAAACATATTTCATATGGTGATTTTATAGTATTTCCCTTACATTTTTGGTTTTCTTTAAAGAAATTGATACTTAATTAAGTAAAATTTTGATTTCAAGGTTTAAACGCATTTTAGGATCGAAAACAAAGAAAAGGAATCAAGTTTCACTCAAATCGGAGTTCAAATGAACAAGTTATGGAGTTTTGAAGTTACATAGTCTGGGATATGGCCATGTCCCTAGGTTGTGTCCATCTAGAAAAATTTGCCAGGTGTAGAAAGTTACACGACCTGGGGACACGGCCATGTCCCAGGCTGCGTCTAGTGATGAAAACAGAATTCTTATAATACATATATAAAAGGATATCTGAGGGTTTAGAAAAAGAGAGACATTAGAGAAACGGACGAGACACTAGAGAGAGAAGAGACTTGAGGAGAAGGAGAAGAAAAAGGAAAGCAACACCAACTTCAAGATTAGAGAGATTGTTCATCAATTAAAGGGGTTTTCCATGTTTTATTCTATGTTTTTGATAGAACTCGTTTTTAGATTCATTATGATAGCTTAGAATTTGAGTATTTAGGATTATGGAACCTAGGGTTTCATGTGACTCTTAGGTTGAATTATAATTTTCAATAAAGTTTCTATCTTTTCTTGATTCAATTATGTTGTTTAATTGTTAATTGATATTTCTAGATTATCAATTTATGATATTATGCATGATGATTGAGAAATTGTATGTGTAATTAGATCTAGGCATAATTGGAGAGAACTACATGTATACTTAGAGATAAGATACGTGTTTCTTCCGGAAAGTTGATTGTTTGTGTGGGAATTCATTATACATTAATGTAATTCTAAGTTATATTACTAAGTGAAGAGATTCTGGTAAATAATTTAGGATTAGGGTTAATATACTTGAGAAAGGTATTAGCTTTAATTATGAATCTCTTCGGTCAAGAATAATAAAAACTGAATTGAATATATTTTAAGCGATCACATGCTAAACACTAGGGGAAATAATTCCTAAATACATTATTAATCTCTTGAAGTCGTTCGTAGTTTTATTGCTTTCTAATTTGCTTAATCAAGTCTCATAATTAGTTTAGATGGTTAATTTCAGTATTTTTAATTCATTCAATTTATCACAATTTTCCGGTTAGATAATAGGGCTAAGGTTAATATTAGTACTCGAAATCTCTGAGGAATCGACTTGGACTCACATCCGCTATATTAAAATTAATAGGTGCACTTGCCTCATATCAGTGAACAATGGCAATGAAGTCAAGCAAGAGCTGGAGCGGTAGCAGATGCAGTAATAACAACGATAATAGCAAGTTAAGGATGCTTAGGAGCATCTTCTGATTTTTTGTTTATTTCTAGAGTTACCTCTAGCAATGTGTGCCCATTTAACAATCTTTTGTAATTTTCACTCAGCAAGTGGTCTAGATGCCGACTTCTCTTTATGTAATTTCATAGAACTTTGAATGAATGAAGTATTATCGATGTTCTCCGAATTTGTGCTTGCACTTTTCTCATTCGTAGTTCCTTGCTTTCATACTGTGTCTATATGCTCGAATTCCATCTATTTTTTCACTAAGTCTTGTCTCTTAGAGAGGGTTTTCGTCAAGCTGGATCCTATTTTTTATTGAACCCCGAGATTAATCGAATTTTGTATCCCTAAGTTTGTGCTTGTCAATTGCTCCTTGGTGTCCTGCTCATTTTCCCATGTGCTATCGTCTCACACTTATCCTTGATTTTGCCTAAGTGTTCTTATCTTGTAATGATGCTTACTAGGGCTCAACGTCCCTTTTCCCTCGAGTGTATAATGGCTTTTGAGGTTCTCATGGGAGCTTATGTCAAGTAGAGACAAGCATGCAAGAATGTATCTTACGATGATGTCATAGGATTTCCTTAGTGAGGAATTTAGGCAGAGAGAATCTCTTACTGATACATACTATACATCCTATAGAGTTCATTTAAGATATCGTGTTCTTGTGGCAGGTGGAGCGCCTCAAGTAAAGCGCCTTCTTGAAGATATTTAATGCCCATATGACTTACCATTAATTATGTAGGTGTCACTTTAGTTCTCAATGCTTTAAAGCCGCATGATGGTCAACACGTGTATAGTTAAGGATGTCTCATGGATCTTATATAAAGGGTATGTAGGTCCTTGCATCACCATGCCAATTACATAAACAACTTTAGAAGGGTATACTTGAGACCTTCCCTGAGTATGTTAAAAACAATCATGTTGCGAGATGGTATGCTAGAGTTGGAGAGACAGTTGTCTTCGACCTTCTTCCTCGGGTTGTGATCATTAGGCGTGCATAGCTGCTCAATAATGGTGGTTGGTTTACAAGCTATGACTAAGGCATACACGGTCTCAGGTTCTTACCCTCTTTTCTTCTAGTGGTGTCAAATAAAAGAGGGGAGGCTCGGATACCCCCCACCACTTGTCCGTGGTGGCGTCACTGTAGAGTGTTCATTTACATAAGGTTCTTGGCAATCTCTTCTATGTATTATCCTAGATGATCCCAAGTAAGCGACGGCAGCTATAGTGACTACAATGGCATAAGGGGGTCTTTTCTCCACCTTTACTTGAGGATCGAAGGGCTTGTGGGAATCCTCTACTTTGCAAGTCCTTTAGTCTACTCTGGGTAAAAGATTGACCTTACTTTATTGCCAGTAGGGCCTAAACAACTCGTCACTCTAAGTGGAGTAGATGGATTGGCAATCCCCACTGCTTCCTTTGTGGAAGAGAGGCTTTACTAGGTGGGGTGGGGACCTTCACTTAGAGATTGAGAGTCATTAGGAGCTTTGCAATTTAGGGCTCAGCCAAAAGGACTTCAGAGATGTAGTCACAATGTGAGAGTTAGCTGAGTCTAAGTTGAGAGAAGTTCCTCTTGGGGAAGAATCCTAGAGCAAGAAGTTAATTTAGGGTCGACAATAGCCGTTTAACCGAAATGAGTAGCTATAACGTGGCTCGATATGCCGATTTGCTAAACTTTGTACTCTATTTGATCAGTGAAATAAATTCTTCGTGTTTTAATAATTGGTTCTTGCTAATTGATTTGCTTTTCCTTAGCTTCTACTATTCAATTTCACTTTGAGTTGTATCTAATAGCTGTTATGATAGCATACTTACATAGATGAATAATCAAGGATGGAAGATTGACTTGTGTTTGGGGGCATTAGGCATATTAATACCTGAGAAAAGTGCCCTCGCCATAAGTGCAAGAACTGACTTAGGCAAAACTTAGGGATGAGGATCTACTCGATGGTTGGGGGCTCGATGTAAATCGTTGTTCCATGATAATACCTGTGACGTTAGTGTAAGAACTAATTTGGGCATGAAAATCTACTTAAGATTAGGGGCTCGATGCAAATCAGTGCCTTATGATGATGCCTACATCGTTAGCATGAAGATTAGCTTAGGCAAAGGTTGGGGATGAAAATCGACCCAAGATTAGGGACTCGATGCAAATCGGTACCCCATGATGATGCTCGTATCGTTAATGTAAGGATTAACTTAGGCAAAGCTTGGGGATGAAAATCGACCCAAGATTAGAGACTCGATAGAAATTGAAGCCTAAGATAGGTGCCCGCATCATCGGTATGAGCATTGACTTAGGCAAAGCTTGGGGATGAAAATCGACCTAAGAGTAGGGGCTCAATGTAAATTGAAGCCCAAGATAGGTGCTTGCATCATTGGTACGAGCATCAACTTGGGCAAAGCTTAGGGATGAAAATTGATCTAAGCTTAGGGCCTTAATGTAAATCGAAACCTAAGATAGGTGCTCGTGTCTTTGGTATGAGGACTGACTTAAGCAAAGCTTAAGGATGAAAATTGACTCAAGATTAGTGTCTTAAGAGGGGAAGGGGAACAAATGCCAAAAACTTCATTAATTCATTGCATTAAGTTGTAGTTACGAATGTTTTTAATTCTCACCACTATGTCTAAAGAAAGTTAGGTATTAGATTTTAGCCATGAAGGATTGGTTGTCCTTCCATCATCTCGGGCTTGTAATTACCTTTTCCTACTTTATCAACTACTTGTACTGGATCCTCCCAATTAGGGTCAAGCTTGCCTCATCCTTCTTTAAAGCCAATAGCTGATAACTTCTTATCTACTAAGTCACCAATGTGGAAAACCCTGTGTTGGATGTTGCAATTGTAATATTAGGCGGCTCATTGCTAATATGATGTAGTACGTGCTTACGTAGTGTCATGAACTTCATCAATAGTATTGAGATTTGCCTATAGGGCCATGTGATTAGTATTTACATCGAAGTATTGTATCTTGCTAGTGGGTAACTCTAACTCAATAGGGAAGACGGCTTTAGATCCAAATGCGAAATGGAATGGAGTCTCACTGGTTAATGTCTTATGTGTCGTATAGTAACCCTAAAGTATGTTAGGAAGCTTATCATTCCACCTACCTCCTGCTTGTTCCACCCTCTTCTTAAGACTATCGAGAATTATCTTATTAATGGCTTCAACCTGGTCGTTGGTCTAAGGTTAGGCAACCAAGGTGTAGTGTAGCCTGATGCTATGCTTGTTATAGAAGTTCTTGAAACGATCGCTATTGAATTGCCTTCCATTGTCAGTGATAAACCTATATGGCATTCTAAAGCGAGACAATATGTAGGTAAGTATGAAGCCTTCAATGGCTCAAATTGTTATAGTCTCAACAGTCGATGCTTTTGCCCACTTGGTTAAGTAGCCTACTACCACCAAGATAAATTGTTGGCCCACTGAGGCTTTAAGGAAAGGGCTAAGGTTGTCTAATCTCCATTATGTGAATGACTATGGGTTGGTCAAAGGATGTAGCTTTAAGTTGGGGGCGTGAGTAATCGATTCATACTTTTAGTAGGAGTGCACCTTTAGACAATGGCCTTAGCGTCTTTCTTCATTGTGAGCTCGTAATAACCTAGCCTGAGTGCTTAAAGGTATAGTGCTTGCAACTACATGTGATTACTGCAAATCCCTGCATGAAGCTTCTTGAGTACTCAAGCACCCTCTTTTGTTTTGAGGCATTTGGGGAGTAGAGTATTATGTCCTCGCTTATAGAGTACATCATTAATCAGTGTATAGTTGGTTATGGCATAGGCTAGCTTCTTCGCCTCAACTCATTCTTTGGGTAGCACCCCAGTCTCGATGTATTGCACAAGGGACTCCATCCAAGAGGGCTTTGGGGCTACTTTTGTCATTTTGATGACCTGTTGCTGTTATGCCTGTATACTTCTTTCGAGGAGGTATTGTATGAAGAGTAGCTTATTATAGCCGTATGATGTAAGGATGGCAGACGAAGCTATTTTGGATAGTTTGTTTGCTTTTGTGTTTTCCGTTCGAGAGATTTTGTTGACTTCCCAAGAGGCAAATTTCACAAGAAAGCCTTGCATTAAATGAAAGTACTCAACCATTGTTTTTCCATTGGTCTCATATTCTCTCTTGACTTACTATACAACCAACATGGAATCTAAGTGTATGCTAAGTTTTTCTACTTTGATATCCTTAGCAATCTTCAAGCCAGCGATAATTACCTCATAATCAGCTTCATTATTGCTTGCTAGGAATCTAAACTTTAGGGCATAGAGGATTTTTGTTCTGTATGAGCCTTGTAAAGTAATACCAGCTCTACTTATCTAAACTTAAGGGCATAGAGGATTTTTTTTTTGTATGGGCCTTTTAGAGTAATACCAGCCCTACTCCTCCCCTTAGTAAAGGAGCCATCAACGTAAAGTGTTCAAGCTGGTATGGTGAGCTTTAGTTGAGGCTCATTCGCTCCCATATATCTTGCTATAAAGTCTGCAAGAACCTGTGCTTTGATTGCTCATTGCGAGCGGCATTGAACTTCGTGAGTACAAAGCTTAAGGGAGTACATCATTCTGCCGGTAAGCTCCAACCTTACTTTCAATCGCATTTGAGTGTTACATTCGTAGGTATGATGATAAAATACGACTGAAAGTAAGGCTAGAGCTTACGAGTGGTGATGACTACAACAAGAGCAAACTTTTCTATCTTAGTGTATCGAAGCTCACATCCTTAGAGGTTATGGCTTATGTAGTAGACTAGGTGGTGGTCATGACCATCAGCTCGCATGAATATAGATGATAATGCTTTGTTGCTGATTATGAGGTACAAGAGCAATTCCTCTTTGGGAATGGGTTTGGAGAGTATGGATGGGATTGCAAGGAAGCTCTTCAAGTCCTAAAGGCTTGTTAGCACACTAGTGTCCATTTAAACTTAGTGGGGGGTTTGAGCAAATTGAAAAACTATACACACTTGTTCGCGATTTGAGAGATGAAGTGGTTTAGGGTAGCTATCCTTCCTATTGGTTATTGGACCTCTTTCACCTTGGTCATTGCTTGCATGTCTTGGATTGCCTTGATCTTATTAAGGTTGGCCTCTATCCTTCACTCTATGACCATGAAGCTAAGAAAGTTGCTTGAAGTAACCCCAAAGATGCACTTTTGGGGATTAAGTTTCATTTGAAACTGTTGAAGGGTTTGGAAGATTTCTTGGAAGCCACCGATATGGCTTCTTCTAGTTTTGCGCTTAGCGATCTTATTGTGGACATAGACTTCAATTTTCCTTCCTAATTGTAGCATGAAGATATGGGTCACGATCCTTTTATATGTGGCTCTTATGTTCTTTAGGCTAAAGGGCTTGACTTTGTAACAATAAGTCTTGAAGTTTGTGACAAAGGACTTCGTCTTTAGGAGCCATGATTTGGTTGTATCCAAAGTAGGTGACTATGAAACTAAGAAGTATAAGACTTGCTGTTGACTTGATGAGTTGATTTATGTACGGTAAGGGGAAGTAGTCCTTCAAGCATTTCTTGTTGAGATCTGTGTAGTCGATGCACATGCACCATTTTCCATTTGCTTTCTTGATCAATACCATGTTAACGAGCCAGGTAAGATACCTCTCATGCTAGATGAAGCCTATGTAGAGCAGTTTCTATACTTCCTTCTCAATTGTGGCCTGATGTTTGGATGAGACATGTTGTTGCTTTTGCTTGATAGGTCACATGGCAAGATTGAGATTGAGGTGGTGGGTTACCTTAGCTATGCAGATGATCCTTAGCATGCCTTCTGGGGTGGATGCAAAGATGTCTGAAATTTGCTTAAGGAACTCTATCAACTTGAGCTTGTCGCTGTCTAGTAGCTCAACCCTTATTTTGGTTATCATTCTTGGGATGTTGGAAATTTGAACTACGACGGTCTATTTTGCTGGCTTACCATGTAGTGCCGAAGTAGGGGGGGTTAGTGGACTCAATGTTCGTGACATTGTTTTTAGATTACGCTTTTATATATAGCATCCTAAACAGGGCCTAATCACCTTTAGCTTCACCAACTCCAATCAAGGTCATGAACTTCACCTTGAGGCATTTTTGGCTGATGAGCATATCGAATTTTGTTATGCTTGGTTTGCCGAGAATGGCATTATATGGTGACCAAATGCTGACAATGACGAAGTTTATAGATTAGGTAGTGATGTATTCACCATCACTAAGTCAAACAAGCAGGGTGATGATCCCTTTGCTAGCATTGGCTTGTTACCTCCAACTCTGTGAAGATGTGTTTATATGGTTGAAGAGGCTTGTTGAGCTATTTTTTCATTTGTTTGAAGGCGTTATAGAAGAGTATGTTTGTTGAACTCCCGATGTCAATTATTGTCTTTGGGACATCAAAATACCTAATTTAAGCACTTATAACAAGTGCATCGCTATGGGCCAGGTTAACACTCTGCTCATCTTTGTATTTGCCTAAGTTTGCTAATTCTGGCATCTTGCAGATGCTTGGGGGTCTTAGAAGCTGCTCTTAGACTTCATACACAATTTTATCGAGTGGTTGGGTTAAGCGTGTGTACGAGGTACAGTCTTGGAACTTGTGCCTTTACTTATCACTCTTTTCTCATGCAGGGGGTTATGGTCTAGGGTCATGAGGTCTTAAACTATCCTTTGCTGAGATGCAGGTATTATTCTCCACCTTGAATCAGGCTTTGATAGTGTCCTCTTAAGCTAAGTATTTCTTAACAACTTTCATGAATTCATTTAAGGATTCAGGCTTGTCCAAAGATACTGCATTAAAGAGCCTTCCATTTAGATCTATACTTATTAGGAGTGCTTATAAAGCTATCCCTGTGTCTAGTTTGGAAACTTGTAGCTTCATTTGATTGAAGGGCTCAAAATAAGCTCGCAATCTTTCATTAGGGCACTGTTGACATTATAGAGGATGGAGGAATCTCATTGTAATACTCAGGAGCTGAGGAAGTGTTGTTGAAATTTGCTTCCTAGGTTATTGAATGAAGTGATTGATGCCTTAGAAAGGGTGTTAAGCTAGAGTAAGGTAACTTTCACTAGTGTACTATGGAAGGCTTTGCACATGATAGCATCCGAGAAGTTATGGAGGCTCATCATTATTCGAAAGAGGATAAGGTAGTCATTTGGATCGGGAGTACCATCGTAGGTGTTGAGATGTGGTAGCCTTGGACTGGTGGAGAGCATTTCCTTGAGGATTGAAGAGACGAAAGGGCTCTTTGTAGGCATAGAGTGTAATGCTTGTGTGGATGATTCAAACTTCTTGTGATCACGCATGTTAAAAGTACGGTAGATGTATTCGTCGAGCTCGTCTATGTTCATGTCTTTGCAATCTTTTAACGATGGCCTCAATGATAGGCTATCGACTAGTTTACTTGTTGCTATATGCTTACCCTCCACGTGTGTTTTATTGAGGTTGCAATTGAGCTGCTCACGTAAGTCTTTGTATGGTTAGTGATTGTGCTAAATATGTTTACATGAGCACGTTGGGCATACATTGCACTGTTCGTTGTTTTTGCTCGATTGTAAGGAGGACTCGACTATCGCTTCTCCGTTTGGATGCTTTTGAGATGCACTCTTGAGTAGTGTTACATCTTTGTATAGAGTTGTAGTGGATTCATGGTATTTTCTATTTTCTTCCATCATTTGTTGGATGAGTAACTAAGCTCTTGGACTTCAATGTTTTCATTTTAAGGTAGAAAAGATTGATTGCCTCTGCCTTGTTGGGAGGCATTGGTGTCTTCCACATGGGAAGCTTACAAGTGATTGTTTTTACTTTTAGCCATTGTCATGGTGGTGGCCTAAAATGGTAGGTACAAAATGTTGATCAGATGGAGACCAACTAACATATGCAGGGTTTGGGCTATGCCTCTTACTCCTCGACACCTTCAAAAAAGCCTCTTGTGGGTAAGGCTATGGTGGCCCTTCAACACTTAAGTCAATAAGAAGGACCAAGAAAGGTAGAGGTAAGCATTGGAGACTTAGTGGACTATGGTCACTCGATGTGTGTGAGTGTCTTCAACCTCCCTTCTTTAAGGAGAATGAGGAGAAGAAGTCTTCAAGGGTGAGAAAGAGAGATAAAAAGGGATTTGAGAGAGTTAGATCAGATTTGCTTACTTATTGGTGCTTAGCGCCTTTTGTATGATTTACTTGGACATATGGTAGTTGAGGGTTCGCTCGTACTGATTGCCAACAGATAGTGTACTCTATGGTAAGTGATAGAGCCTTAATGTAGGCAGTGTGTCATGGCTGACCAAAGCATCAAATCTATAGCTTAGTGATCTGGCAAGGGTAAAGGTACTTGGCACTATAGATGTCAAATGCTCATTAATGAGTTCCAGTAGGTTATAGTTGTTAAAGAAAGAAACTGGGCCAAGATGTTCGCTGAGGATTAGCTAGTGCTTGATGGAAGGGGCTTACCCTAGGCATTCAGCAAGTGCTAGCTCATTGGTTGGGTATTGATATACTTGGACATTCGTTATATGGCTCGCCACACTCATTGCAATATAGGGGATTGGCTTGCTCTTGGTTGGCTTTCTTCATTGGCATGAACTTATAGACTCATGAGTAGGGGATTGGCTCGTTCAGGTGCTTATTGGGTGCATCTTGTGATGGAGTTCACTCATTGGGCATTGGTTTGAGCAAGAATTGAGTATCAACAAATACAATAAATTTGAAAATTTAGAGACTACGAGTATTGTTTGTAAAGTTTCATGCACTTGATGATGATCTTCATATTGAAAGACTTTGCATTTTATAGTTTATTGTTTAACATTCATTTCCAAATCTTGTTGATGAAATCTCGATGGGCATTAATAATTTAATGTGAATTATTCCTTTGGTTAAGCTGTTAATGTTAAATTCAAAAAATATCTCCTCGATATTCCAAATATGGCTTCTCTTAGATTACTCTTAGAATAAATTTCTATACAATTTTCTACAGATGTTAACTAATTAGCTTTAATCATGAGTTTTAGTTTTACCTTCTACTATACCTTCTGGAATTATTGTGATTGAAAACTTAAAGTTACTTGCACACTTGTTTCTATTGTGATCTTCGATGATGGATCATCCTTTACTTAACTTTCTATTGCAAATTGTTGTCCAAAATCTTCTTTATATCACTTTCTATATATGTTTCTACAAGCTATCATATTTGGTTCTAAGACTTAAAAATCATAGCCACATGCTTTTACATAACTTTCTACCTATATCAGATTACTACCATATATACTTAATACACAAACTAGATTATCAAACCTTTTTATTACCATCAAAACCAAATTAAGAGAACCTAATGGTTCAAAGAGTGCAAATGTGCATTAGGTGTGGTTAGTTTGTTTTAGTTTATAAACTTTAAATTCAATTGAATTAAACAATTAAATTAGAAAAACTTTGTAATTGAAACTACACTTTCTTTTTTATGAAGAGAAAACTCCATCATAATGGGAATAAACCTATACGTGAACTTAGTCCTTTGAGAGATGTATCTCTTGACAATTACTAACCCTGAATATTAAATTGATAAGTTAAGTTGTTTCTCAAGTTGTTTTTAAAGGGCATTTGGTATCTTATATATTTAAAAATAGGGTAAATTATCTTAATCATCCCTATAAGCTTTCTTAATTATTTCTATATCGTCTTCGAAAGTATAAAAAATTCTCTTATCTTTTTTCTTACATAGGTGTACATGTTGCAAAAATAATGATGTGTTATCATCACACCTACAAAACCCTATAATTTATATAAATATTATAGTCATATATATTAATTGAGTAAAATAATAAAAAAATAAAAATGTTGACAAACTCAAAAAGGGCACCCTACTATTATATATGTAATATATATATAAATTGACTAAATTAATAAAAATATGTTAAAAATAAAAAAGTTGCCAAATATATTTTATAAAAAAGTTTGTAGCCACTCTACGGAGACCTTCCAAGTGATCACTAATCAAGTCTTAGTTTTGGGGTAGACAAAGTAGCTATGAAATGAATAATAGGTCACAACTCACATTTGAAAATGGCTTACTTAACCTCTCCCCTTTGGATAGTTACTGAAGAACACCAGGTTAAACTCAATAGGAAGGGCGGGTGGTGGTAAATTGAGTTCTTAGGACAAATTGCAATTCTTTTCATAATAATGTATTAAATACAATAACAAGAATGATCAAGACAATGATAAACTAATAATAAATGTGAAAATTAAAGGAGATAGAGATAGAGAAGATCAAGCTCAGATATAATATGGAATTTGGATTGCCTCCTAGTCTCCATGGACCCACAAATGCTTTCAATCAAGGACTTCACAACACTTTACTAACCTCTCAATACAATGCTCAAAGAGCTACATAAGTTTATACAATCACTATCACACATAATAATCTCAAGTATAGTGTTTTTCTCTCTCAAGATTGCAAATACAAGAACTCCCAAGCACTACATACTAAGTCTCACTTGTTTAATTGCAAGTAAAGAGTACAAGAGACAAAATAGTTAGTAATAAGGCTAAGGAATGTAAGAAAATGTTTTTTTTTTTATTGCAATAGAATATCAGTTCTCAATCCTCTTTGGTCAAGTTGTTGAGCATTTATATCAACTCATTTAATTCTTCCTATTATTGTGCATTAAATACTCCAACAACTACTTTAAACAAGTTTATTAACATGACGATACCGTCCTCTTACCAACATGATGATAAGCCAGACTATTGCCGACAAGAACACCGGCATGCCAGTTAATGGAGATCAGAAACCTTTTCTTCTTACTATCTAAGGCTTTACACCGTTAGGTCAATCCTTCCTTGTATCGTCATGTTGGTAGGCTAAAGTTCTCTTGAAATCAATTTTAATACATAAAGAACAATTACACTTTGCAATCTAATTTCAAAAAACACTTAACCATCATTCAAAAACTAAATATCTTGTAAAGTTAATTGAAGTATTTAATTATTAAGCAAATTAATTGATTTTACCATATTAAGTGATCTTACTCAATTAACTCAATATAATCAAATAATAATAAGTTTAATCATCCATTTTTGTTTTGTTCTCATCAAAATCATTTAATAAACCTTTGGTTCGATAGTTACCCACTGTCATGAAGTATAAACAAAAGGAGTGAAAACTCATTGAGGACATGTGACTTAATTGTAACTTAAACAGGTTTTCACCTATTTTTCTTTTTCTCTATTTTTTTTTTAATTATGGTATTGGTGGTCACCTAACACTTAAGGGATTGTACAACTCTTATGAGATGTTAGGTAACCACTAATCACTATTAGTAGGTTGTATGACCCATTTTGAAATGTCGGTTATAATTTATCATCTTGTTTGTCACAACTCTAGAGATATTAGTGGTTGGAACCTTTTCCTTAAAAAAAAATTGCAGCTTCTTTTTCCATTTTTTTTGTATATTTTCATTAATTTATTTCATAAATATATATAATTATAATATATATGATAATATGCCAAAGTGAGTAGCTTTTTTAAAAATATTTTTAGCATTTTTCCTTAAATTATTTTTCAAAATTTCTCTTAATTTTTCATTATTTTACCTAATAAATACTTATGCAATTATAATATTTAAATAAAACTTCTAGTTTTTCATACGTAGCAATAACGTAAAATCATTTCTATCACTAGACATTTTCATTAGGGGTAAGCAGGGTAACTCTATCGTATATGGTACCCATCAAGCCTTACTCAACCAAGTAGGTTTTGGATGGATTTTAAAATTATAGGGTACATCCTCAATAATAATTTTTCAAAATCTACAACTATAAGGTAAGGTATATGTATGAGGTTATGGTACCTTATATCCACCATTAGGCCAGTTGTGAAGTATGTAAGATATAGGTTCTAAAACACTTTATATCTACCCCATTATAATAATTAAAGAAAATTAATAAATAAAAACGAATACAATTTCATTTATATAGGCTTAAAAAAATAACAAAATGCAATCCATGAGAAACCTTAAACTAAACTTGATGTTCTCGTATCAGTCTCTTTCTCTTTAGTTTTTCTTTATCACATTTTCTTTCCACTCCATCTTCCATATTTATTAAGTCTAACTCAACTAAAGTTAAAAAAGAAAAAATATTCGTGAAGCCACCTAAATAAAGTATGTTATTTTTTTTTTCTTTTGATTCAATAATTTCTTTATATTAGGTTTGAAAAATATTTGGTAATAAATTTATATAACATTGTTCAAGTCAAGATTTAGTTAAGATCAGTGTTTATACCTTTTTTCCTTATCCAAGATTAAGGTTTATACTAGCTTTGAAAAAAGATTTAGTCGATATGTTATGATTTAGTAATTGTGATGTATAAAGAGTCATTATGAATGCTTACTAGAAATTGAGATATTGTAATGTGTAATTTATAATCTATAAATATTCTTATTGCTTAAATAAGTCGGTACCCCAAGATGAATCCAATTTACAAATTAATTATTTAGTATTTTAAGTTGAGATCAATATTTCACTAAAATTAATATGTTTGTATAGTAATGATTAGTAAAGAAAATAATCAAAAATAAAAATAAATGAATGAAATTAGAAAGAAAGGAAAATAAATTGAAGTGAGCTGCATTGAAATTTATAAGAAAAAAAAGATTTACATATTATATAAGGTATACTATCTATCCTATACAATTTATAGAATATAGGATATATGATAATTGCAGAGTGCGATAGGGTAAGATATACGTAGCAAATTTTGGAAACTTGTATCTGTAGAGTAAGGTACAGTTAGAATCTTATACTTTATCTACCTTATATTCGCTCACCTGTAATTTTTATAGGTTAAAAAAGAGAAAATTTTATCTATTACTTAAAAGTGGAGTGTTCATATAATTTAAAAAATTTATAGAGATGGTAAATGAAATTTACCTAAGAAACATCGTATTGATGTAGATAATTAAAAATACATTGTTACACTTGGCATAGTAATTTGAAAGTTAAAGCAAATGCCTATAGAATATGATTCTGGAAGGTCATACAGATTTGTGCATGCAATTTATATCACCCCAAAAAAAAAAAAAGCTGTATTTTATAAAACAATCGCATAGATTATTAATTATATACCCTTAACGTAGAGAGCATCTTCTGCTAGTAAAAAGATAATGTATAGAAATTGTGATATAGTTTTAGAAAATTTTAGGTCCTACAATTGACTTATACTCTTTTAACAATACATACGTGTTGAATATAAACTGGACTACCGTCCAATTCCATTTTGTTATGTCGCTAAATCGTAATCTAGTGTTGGCTGGAATGTTTAACTATTCCATCACTGCCTTTCCTGCGACCCATGCCCAATGTCATTTCTCGGAATAGCTCCAAAATCTAGACCAAGGATGTGTTTAAGTTGTGTGGCCTGAAAACATGAGTTCAGAAACGGAGAAATCACAGACGCTACCTCAAAAAAGAGTAAAGCACGATTCCAAAATCAAATAATTGGATGTACGGTTTAGGGTTGATATCATATCTACTCCACGCCTTAAACTCCTCATCTACAATCAGCCACCCTCTTAATGCCACGTGGCACTGCAAATATCCAAAACGAAATAAACCACCACCATGCTTCTTCTGACCATCGGCTCATCAGGAACCCCATTCCTTATAAATCGTAAAACAATCAAAATATCTAGAATGTTACTATTTACTTTTGCTAATAAAATACTAATCTTATATATGAAAGGACAACTTTGTCCATCGCCCATTGGTTTCTAGTCTATGGTGCCCCTTTGCCTGCCTCAAAATTACCTCCAAATTTGTCCAAAACCAGGGGTAGTCACAGAAACCCAATATAATAAATCATCACATTACGCTTTATGAAGATAAATTATACTTTCTTTTCTCCTCCTTTTATTAGTTTATTTTATGAAAAACTGTCTTCACTTCCCATCAACCTTTTGCCTCCTCTAGTTTTTTCATGTAAACAAGCAAATTCCATTTCATGCACCAACAGGCATCAATAGCCAAACAGATCATATAAATTCTCCCTCGCTTTCTTCCCCTCTCAAAAACTCTTCAAAGCTCCGAGAGAGGGAAAAGGAAAAAAAAAAAAAAAAAGATAAAATAAACATAACCAAAATGGGAATTTCCACAGTCCACGCAATTCAATCTCTCAATTCAGTATGCTCAATCTCCTCCTCTATACCATCCAAAACCCAACTAGGATTTCACCAAAAACAGGTGGTGTTTTACAAGAAAAACACCAAGAGGAACAACAACAACAACAACAACACTAGGCATCATTTGGTGGTGACATGTGCTGGTGGTGATACAGTTGTGATTGGTCTAGCAGCAGACTCTGGGTGTGGTAAAAGTACTTTTATGAGAAGGCTTACCAGTGTGTTTGGTGGTGCAGCTGAGCCCCCAAAGGGTGGTAATCCTGATTCGAACACGCTTATCAGTGACACAACCACTGTGATTTGTTTGGATGATTACCATTCACTTGATAGGACTGGAAGAAAAGAGAAGGGTGTCACTGCACTTGATCCTAGGGCCAACGACTTTGATTTGATGTATGAGCAAGTCAAGGCACTTAAGGAGGGAAAAGCCGTAGACAAGCCAATTTACAACCATGTCACTGGTCTTTTGGACCCTCCTGAGGTCATCAACCCTCCCAAGATCCTCGTCATTGAAGGATTGCATCCTATGTAAGTTCTTTAGTCTCTTTTCATGGATTTCTGGAATCATGCATGTAAGTCATTGTTTTTAAACAAAGGGAATTTCCTTCAAGCTCATCGTTGAATATTATCCATGGATTGATCAAAGAGGTAGTGACCATACTTTGGTCAGACAAGTCCTCAAGGCTAGTGTTACTTCACATCTTTGAGACATACGCATCGTGTCGCATCACGGGTGGATGCGCTGTTAATCTGGTATGTAGTTATATAAACTAGGATCAAACGTGATGATTGTTATCTGCTAAGAGATAGGATAAGGACCATGAAACAGGCAGTTTTTCTGTAGCTCCATTCTGTGGCTGATTGGTTGAAGTCTGTCCTTGTCGCCTTTATTTTGACGGGCCTTGCATTGGCCCATCCTTCTTCTCTGATTCAACTTTTTCCACAAGATAACTTGAATTTGGCATTAAGCAAAATAGAATTTCCTAATTCTTAAACTGAATTTCCATGGAAATATTAGAAATCTTGGGGTTAAGATTACTACCAGGTTTCGCATTAGGATTAACAAAATGAAGTTTCAAGTTGGTTTCGTTTAAGTTTTACTTGTCTTGATTAGGTGTGTGTCGGGAAATATTTTATTTGTTGAAAGGTTTGTACTAGGATAGACCGTCAAATGTTCGGTTAAACATCGAAAAAACAGAAACCGAGTTACTATTAAAGAATTGCTACTAGCTGGCCGAGGAAATGTTAATAGCTACAACTTCCTTGGGCTTGGAGAAAGTCCAGAATCAGCCCGTGGAGTCATCGTGTCCTAATTTACTTGTAGTGCCACAACAGAAGCGTACACTATCTCACGATTATGATCGACTCGGAAACTTCGCTTGCTGATTAAATCAAAATCATAAAATGATTCTGAATTTTAAAATTGCTGTATTTAGACCTTTTTGAAAATATCGATGTGGGAGTTTTTTTCCTAAATACAGTATAGTATATAAGTGTAATTATTTTTTGAAGTCAATTTACTACCCAGCTTAACGACTGCTAAAACATCAACTAAGTCCAGAAAATCGTCAAATATAGAGAAGAGTTGGCGTAAAGAAATAATTTAAAGTGTAAATTAATGTAAAAGACTGATTTGATATTGCATTGTAAAAAGGAAAAAAAAAAAATTGGTGTCAACATTTTTCAAAGGGTATAAATATGGCGTTCGAAAAATTTGAGACCTTTCTGTAGTTCTGATAGATGTTGGGGGGTGTTGCTGAAATTCACCCAGAAATGAATGCCCTTGTTTTTTAAAAAGTTGAATTGACCTGTCTTGGCAGATATGAAAATTAGAAGACATGGTTAAAATTGAAAAACAAAGAAAAGATGATATATACAAAGCTATTTTTCAGAAATATGGCATTGTGGGTGTAACATTTTTTTTGAAATACCAATCCCGTTAAACGGCTTTGTGCACTTGCAGGTTTGACGAGAGAGTGAGGACACTACTGGACTTCAGTATTTACTTGGACATTAGCAATGAGGTCAAGTTTGCCTGGAAAATTCAGGTAACCAATTCATTTACAACCTTAGATCGAATCTAGCACTTATACAGGCTGAGCTAATCATAAATTGAAAAATTGTAGAGAGACATGGCCGAGAGAGGACACAGTCTTGAAAGCATCAAGGCAAGTATTGAAGCAAGAAAACCCGACTTTGATGCTTATATCGGTAATTTCACAATCATTCATGGTTTTTGCATGAAACTATTCTTTTCCCATTTGATAAACGGGGAGATGGAAGAGTGTTTTTTTAATGTTCTATTGAATTTCTGTTTGTTTTCCTGCAGACCCACAAAAGCAATACGCTGATGCTGTTATTGAGGTGCTGCCAACACAGCTCATTCCGGATGACAATGAAGGAAAGATTTTGAGAGTGAGATTGATAATGAAGGAAGGATTGAAGCTCTTCAAGCCAGTCTACTTGTTTGATGAAGGTTCAACAATCTCATGGATTCCATGTGGAAGAAAACTCACTTGCTCTTACCCTGGCATCAAGTTGTCCTATGGTCCTGACACTTACTTTGGCAAAGAGGTACATATATATATATATATGGATCTCTCTAAGCAATTCATTTTAAGATCACTTTACACATTATTCTCGAGATGAATGTCAAAAAATGCATTCTCCTACTCACAATTTAGGAACAAATGACCACAATCAGAATTCAGAAAGTGCATAAAGATTTGAAAGTTCCAACAGGATGAATGAGACATTCGGTTGTATAGACAGCTTGTTTTGCGTGCTCCTAATTCAGCTTGCATGGTGTTAACATATTGATTTTTACTTTTGCAATTTTAGGTGTCTGTTCTGGAGATGGATGGTCAATTTGACAGACTAGATGAGCTCATTTACGTTGAGAGCCATCTAAGCAACCTCTCTACCAAATTCTACGGCGAAGTTACACAACAAATGTTGAAGCATTCTGATTTCCCTGGCAGCAACAATGGAACCGGTCTTTTCCAAACCATAATCGGTTTGAAGATTAGGGACCTCTATGAACAAATTGTTGCCAGCAGGACTGGTGCTCCACTTGAAGCAGCAAAAGCTTAAGGAACTTCATTTTTTTCTTTCTAAATGCCAAATTCGGTCTCCGTTACTGTTTTTTCTTATGCTTTTATGTTTCAGCCTGAGTGCTAGGTTATTCTCGTTGAGAATGAGCACGCTCTACATGTATTTAATTTTCTTCATAGATGAAGGAAGATTTGTAACATAATGAAGAATAGTAGAGATTAAATTCAATTGAATGATTGATTAAGTACAATGTAACAAGTCCCTCTAATTCGACCATGATATGCTCTCTGAGTATTTACTCCGATAGACTCTCTCTTAAGGATGTGCTAAGCATCATAACAATTGAATGTCTCAACCAATGCTTTCTCGTACTCGAATGTTCTTCCGCCGTAGCATTCGGAATTCACTTTTTGGAAGACATTATCCATCGAAGGATAGTCATTTCCCTATCCATAGATGACCAATTTATTTGTGGACATGCTCCTACAGAAGAAAAATCAGCTAAGCTTATACTTTTTAGATTTAGTAATGCTAGCCCCTTAGTTTCCCTGAGTTAAACTCTTTCTATTTATTTCAGAACCCAGTCCAGTAACTAAATCAGACCCGGTGAACCAGATTTCAAACTAATTCGTCCATGGTTCAGCTTCTATAAAAATAGAAACTGCTTTCCAATAGGTACAGGTTCTGTTTCTCTTTATTTCTACAAGTGATCTTTTTTCCCTTCTCCAAGGAGTACTCCAGTTACTTATCTATCTATAGTAACGCCTCTTCTCTGTCCTGTCTTTATCTTCAATTCCTCCATCAATTGTCAAAGCTAATTGAGAAATGAACATGAATTAGGGCTGGTTATTGCTTTTATGTGTGAAAGGCAACGTTTGAGAAGTATGGTAAGTGTTTCCATCTTTCTAAGCGTGGGAGTTATTTAAGATTTCTAAATAAAAGAAGTATTTTTGAAGGATTTTGTGAAGAATATTAATTCCAGAACCAATAGTACTTGCATTTTGTCAAAATTGCAAACAAAATTTGTTAATCTTGCTTTTGTCCTTGATTAAAGTTTGAAGAATATTTGAAGTTAGGTTTTAACTCTTTGAAGAATAGAATTATCTAATTAGGAATTTTGGCAAAGTAGAATTAAGGCAGTGAAAACTTATATGTTCAATGTTATGTGATTGTTGTTGTGAATTTGATATGTTGTTGACTGATTAATTCCTTAAGAACGGATCATTGGAGATTAATTATGGACAAAGATGGATTTAAGACTTAAGTTGGCAATGAATTTAGATTTGAAATGTCTTGGGAAGAAATTTGAGGGTTAGGAACTTAAGTTGAGAGCATTAACATTTTGTAGTTAAAAGAGGTAAAAATGAAGGGTTAATTTATTGGCCCCTATCTACAATTGATTGCAATACTCCTAACACCAGTTGCTTAACCATCCTTGACTGGTCAACCACCACCCCTTATAACACTAATGTTTAAGCATCAAATTGAGTGATTTGTTTCTTAAAGGGTTCTAATTAAATCCCTTGAGTTCCTAAGACATATCTAAGTGTAAAATCAACTTTTAGATTTGTTTCTTAAAGGGTCCTAATTTTCAAGTGTTGATGGATTAGATTATTAGTCTAAGTTTGATGAGCACAACTTAGGTAAGTAATTATAATGTATCTTGGAAGTACGTATTAGATAAGTAATTAATTGGACCTAACTATATTGAGAACTTTTAGTAATTTGTTGATAATGTTTAGCTTAGTTTAAAAGATTTCGAGGCTATAGGTGATTGACTAAATGCCTACTAATTGGTAATTTCGAATGGAGTTGTGTACCAAAATGATGTGATAGATAGGTGTTGATTGTTTTAACAAGGTATCGACAGCACAAGAAATAATTAAACTTAGGTAATATACAGTTTAATGTTAATGCTTTTATCCGTTTCAGTATTAGTATAGTAGTTGCAGTCGAGCTACATTAGCGGTATAAGACGCTTATATGGACTGTCGCAATGGACTTATATTACTAATGGCTGGTTTAACAATTGCTTTAGGGTGATAAGTCTAGTTTATGACTCGTGCATTTGAGGAGTACTCAACTCTGAATATGTGCATGTATGTGTATACACGTATATATACATATGTGTGTACATTAATATACATATATGCACTATGGAATTATGAGTTACTCCAAATCTTTGACTACAAAGGTTGTATTGTACTAAGCTACCTCATAAAAGATAATGAACAATTTTGTTATACATTATTAATAAGTTGTATGTGCATAGCATAATTACATAACACTCACTTGTAGTCTTGGTAATTTATACTAGATTTCAATTTACCCCATGTCTGATTCTCTTTTTCTTAAGAACAAGTAATGCAGGTGAGATCAATCTTTATAGTGACTTTATAAGTGGAATGCCATTAGATTCAAGTATTATGAGGATTAGAGGATAAATGAACTCGGTGTTATGTGTTTTCTTAGATAATGTTGGACTTTGTGAGATAGTTGTAGATGTTTGGTTTGTTTTGTGAACTTTTGGTAAGACTTAGGTTTCATTTTAGTTTCAATATGTAATATGAATGTGTAATTTGGATAAGATTTGGACTCTTATCAGCCATTCAATTATCCATTACTTATAATGTTATTAGTTATGTGAGATTAACAAATTTTATTTATAAATTGTGATATTTTAACATATTCTTAATCTTTTGCATGCCATTATAGGATATTTAACTTGTCCTATCTGATAATTACTTTATGGGATATTATGTTATAGGTTTTGAGATGAATTTGGGATCAGTTTCAAAAACCTATAAGGTCTCAAGTAGGGTTTTCAAACTAAAATAAAACATGATAGGAATTTGAGTCTAATAAGAAAATAAGTAATATATATTTAATGCTACTTGCTACTATTAAGTGTACTATTATAATGAGAAATTTGATACGATATGGTTAACATGCTAAACTTCAATTTTTCATTTGGATATTTCAATGAGAAAACAAATATTTACATATGCATTTGTAAAATCACTCATCCATTTCCTACAAAAGTAAAAGCATGACTAAACTAAAATGAGTATCATAATATGCAATAAATATCCTACTTCTCATTGTGACAAATAAATTAATTGATGACTCAAAGTAAAATATTGGTACTAGAAAAGACATAAAAGTAGAAAAGAGATTTTTTTTTAAATAAAAAAAAGAAAAAGAAAATAAGGAACAAAAAAAAAATTAGATATAATTCATGCTATGGTAATGGGTTGAGACAAGTTAGTTAATGGGTCCAAAAAGACTTATAGGTGCAAGTTCTAGACAGAATAAAAACTGGATAGATTTCAACAAGAGAGAAAAGGAATATAAGAGAAAAAAAATGTAGACATAATTCTTGCTTTGATCGTAGGTCAAGTTGGATTGGTTGATGGGTTAAAAAGGATTCTTCAAGAGTAGACTCTGGTTATAGGATAAAAATTCTATAGGATTTTGATATAATTCATGTTATTGTAAAATCCGACACAAACCCATCTAGTAGCATCCCTATTCTAGAGATAGAAAGTAGAGGAATGCTTCGAGGCAAGCTTTTCTATAAATATAGCTTTTTGAAGAATAAGGCCCTTTTATTCATCATTTAAACAAACTTACTAAATTTATTTGTTAAAAGAGTTCTTCTTGAATTTAGTGGGACCAAATTATATGCATAAATGTAATTTCTCTATTGAAAGGACAAACTCCAAATATACGGCTAACTCAAACTTAAGCTTAAGCTTAACAAATGATTCCAACCTAATATCTTAATGAATGGATTCACCCAGTCTTATCTATAAAGGTTTTAAGGTATAATGAATTTGAAAAATTACAAAAGTCAAACTTCCCAAAAGACCCCGGCCTTGGGCCCTAACTAGCTGTGTCCATTTTCAAGGGTTCCGCTGGGCTGCAACTTCGTTTCTAAGTGATTTGTTTGTGGAATACCATTAACTCAACAAATGGCTTTTTTAGTATTGGTTTGCTAATGGTGAATGGTATTAAGGGAAATCATCTACTGAATGATTTTGTTTGGTTAATCGCATAAAAGAAGATCGCAAATGACATACACCACGAGTGTTTGCCTTGCGGAAGATTGTTTTTGGAACATTTTCCAGTTTTTATCATTTTCAATATTTTTAGAATTCCACAAGTGGCAAATAATGGTAGGAGAAAAATGTGGTAATCCATGGCCGATGGTAGTGGCTAATCATGTGTAGACATCTAATTTTTGCTCCTTTATAATTTTTATTTTTATTTTTATTTTTACTTTTACAAAAAGGGTCCTAATTTAAAAAATACAAAATAATAAAAATTAACAAATGATGAAAATACCAAAAAAATAAGAAAAAAAATTATTATAAAAAGTTTTGTAGATTTTTAGGAAGTAACTCATATTAGAAACAAATAGTTTTAGTTTTAGATTAGTACAAATAATTATTTTAGAGAATTAGGTAATTTAAGTATAACTTAATTATACTAAATGTCAAGGCACAGGCCAATGACTTAACGGATAAGTATTGAAGTATTTAGGTTAGACTTAGTTTGAGGTCTTGAGTTCGAGTCTCAATAGGTGTTTTTGTCTTTATTTTTCTATCTTTGTAAAAGCGAGATGAAAATAGAATTCATATCTAATTAAATCATTTGAATTTAGTTTGATTTTGTTAAATCGGATTTGAATTTATTTGAATTTAGTTTAATTATTGAATCAGGTATGATAGATATGATTTGGAATAATAGGATTTGGACTCTATAAACACACACACACACAAACAGAAAACGAGAGGCTGAACTCCACCTTCACATAGCAATAATTTAGTCATCACAAAACAACACACAGCGACTAAACACAATCCTGTGAACTCCATTGTCACAATCCCCACGAACAATGCAGAGTCACTAAACCTTGCTGCTGTTCAGCCACACAGCTTCACGCCCATAGCAACATCACAACCCAATCAGTCCACGATCACCGCCTAAATGCAACATAGTGGCTTCGATCTGTAGATAGTAGCAATTTCGATAAGCCAAACACGCTCACTCTACTGCTACTGATTCAATCACCGTTGGACACTCTACAATAGGAACTTCCTCAACGCTGATCATGTAACTCCAACACCAAATTCAACACACCAGCAACACGTCCACTTCATTGCTATAACATACGCCTGAAACACAGCTACATCATCCACGCTACTGTATATAGATTTCACCAAGCAAGTGCGACACAACACAGCAACAACACGATTGCCCCAATCATAGCTTCGCTATCACGTCCCAGGCCTTCAAAGTGGGCAGCTGCCACATCCAGACCAATAACAGCAGCGCGACTCCGATTGCAGCAGTAACTGTACGATCACGCTCGATCCACTGCACTGTACATTCGACTTTAAATCCCACGTGACACAACAGCCACAAAAGCATACTCCACTTTGCTGAAGTAACTAAGCGTAAGCTCTCTATCGACTCACCATCGCTGATCCCGAGAGATCACACATGCTTTGCACTATCGACCGCCGTTCCAACACTGCACGCAATTACGTTCTGGTTGCAATACATCTCCATTGCCGATTGCCAACAAACTCCACAGTTCACCGAACAGCACTATCGAACCACTAAGGTTTGGTTTCTTTAATTCTTATTTATTTATTTATTCATTATTATTTTATTTATATAGTTTATTATTATATTATTAGATCCTTGGCCATATAATGTAGTATATATAAGATATGTATATATTAGGAGTTTTTATTTATTTATTAGTATTAGAACTTTAAGTAATTTAGTATAGTTTATATATAATAGTTTAGGAAACTTCTTTAACATTAGTTTTAACATGGATTTAAGTGAAGGTTTATTTAAATAGTAGTGATATAGATATGAAGATATATAGATGTTAGATAAGGGATCGTTAGTTTTAGTTTTATGTTATTTATTAGTGCACATAATATATAATATATAAACATGTTAGTATAGGGATTTTAGTATTAGTTCTTATATAAGTGTATTATATGAATTATTTGTTTTTTGGTAGATAGTTATATATATTAATTTAAGGGTTGTTAAGATTGTTTTTTTTTTTTTTTTGGATTAGGTTTTGTTCAAGAATTCATCACATAGGAAGTCAAAATTTTTTTAAATAAAAATTAATAAAAGGATTTTTTTAAAAAATAGGATTTTTAGAATAGTTCTTTATAAAACAAAATCACATAAGAGTTAGGGTCCTTTAGATTTTCTTTAAATAAATTGAATAAATTAAAACATAAATCTAATCAGTTTTCAAAATTAATAAGAACCAATACACTAAAGATTTTTTGAAAGAACTATGAACGTCTGATCTCGGCTAGTGGGTACGTAAGCACCTTCAGGGTGACGATAAAATATGTAAAAACTTAGGTTCTTTTTCTTTTGATTTTTATTTATTTATTTATTTTTTAAATATTATAAAAAAAATAATCCTAATTTCAGTAAATAAATAGTGGTTCCCGTTAGGGTTTAATAGGTTAGCCCCAAACTTAGAACCCTGTGGTTCTTCATTCAAATTGAAATCAAAGACCGGTAGCCAAATCGTAATTAATCAACTCAATTGATTACGGGTTTTTTTTTTCTTTTCCCGACTTTGTTTGGATGGCAATTCCAAAAATTATTTTTAATAAAAAACCGGAATTTTTGAATTTCTTTAGTCGAGAATTAATATTAAATAGGTTAGGGTTTAGTATTAATCGGAAAATAAGAAATTAATTTTAAATAAAAGAAACCGAAAAATTATGCTCAACAGTTTGGCGACTCCACTGGGGACCCTAAAGGGCTAGCCACTAGAAGTTGCCGAAAATAAGATTATTTTTTAAAAAAATAAAAAGATGAAATAATAAAAATAAAAAAAAGGAGAACTTAGATATGTTATTTTATTTATTTTATAAATTTTTTATTTTATTTCTTTTTTACTAACATTTTCTTCATTGCAGTTTATTAAGGGGGTAGTTTTGGGAGGTTTACTTTTATCCTGTTTTTTTGCATCATAAATGTATGGTAGGTATGGTCGGAATCAGGCCATCTTAGGATCGTAGGAGGGGTCTATTGTGTAAGCTTCGGATGTTGTGAGGTAACCATCTTCCGGGGCCAATTAGGCTACCTCACTCAAGTTCAAATGCGACCACAGAATCGTTGCTTTGAAAAAACGTAGTGGTTGCAGAACTTGAGAACCTTTAGAACCCACCCTTTTGCATTACACAAAACCTTTTTTAAAAAAATTACAAGAACCTATGATGTAGTAAACCTAAATGGATAAAGGTAGTTGTGAAGTTGTGATTGTAGTTGTTATATTTCCTTGTAAATAATTTGTAATAATTTTATGTAAAGTTTAGAATACGTTGTAATTGTAACTTTAATTTTGATGAAGATCAGTCATGGCTAGATCGAGTCAAGGGCCTTTTGAAGACATTCATGTCCACTTACTGCATTGGCTACAAAAACTGCTTCAAATGTGGTTTTGACTCTTCAGCCTAGATAAATAGGAGCTTATTAAAAATAAGATTGAGCCCATCCTCTCTCTACAGAAGATCTCCGTGAACATCACTCTAGTGCGGGCCTTAGTCTACCAATGGGAGCCTTAATCCACCAATTTCTATATGGGCCTACATCAACTAAGCTCAACTTTGGAAGAATACTCCCAATTGTTATGGGCTCCTACAATCACTGATGATATCTATGTCCCAGACTTGGAAGCTATAGCACCAAAGATCTTTAGCAAGCTGCTGGGAATAAGAAAAAACGAAATAAACCGAGTTCTAAATCAAGGAAAGACCATTCAATTAGAGGATGTCATGGACTGGTTTTCTACTGAATTGAAGTATAGAGAAAAACGCGAGGTTTTTTGTGCAAATTTAGAAGCATGGCACCAATACCGGGTCAATGCTTTTATATTGGTGGTCTTCAATACTATCATGTTCCCTGATGAAAGACATCAAGTCCATTTCAGAATTGCAGAACTCGTAACTCAATTCCTTGAAGGGAAATCATATGTCCCGGCCCTTCGGCTGAGCAGATCCGGTCACTAAATCATCTTAAGAAAAAGAAATGAGGAGATTTGAAAACTAATATGGTCCTACTGGTAGTCTGGTTCGTTAGCCATATGAGAAGTTACTAACTTGATTTCAATCGGGCCGAGTTTACTCAGTAATATGATCTCATCAAATCTTTTGGAGAAAGAATCGAGCTGCCAGAAAATATAGCTAGCCGCTATTATGTCCAATACTTTCAGAGTATGAAAGCGAAAGAGTTGTTGTTGACACCTAGGTGGTTTGCAAGTAAGGAAATGATAAGAGGGTGTAAAGACTTTAGGGCGGTCCCTCTGATCGGCTTCAACCTCTGCATTGCATACGTCTCAGCTAATACGCTCATTGAGGACATGATCCCTAGACCGTCATTAAAAGCTGTCTCATTGGACTTCCTTAACCTCAACATGACGGTGGTTGACAAAGCAACCAAGCTTTAGAGCATCTGAGCTCTTTAGTGCGTAAGAAAGACTACCCCTACCACTAAAGGGATAGCAACCAGGAGCTAGACAACCAAAGGATTTCTTTATCACTAGCTAAAAGGGCTGAAAGATATAGAAGACAACAAAAAGAAGGGGGAAGTTCAAGCTGAACCTGAGAGGACGAGTAAAAGAGAGCAGGAGTTGGAAAACCGTTGCAAGGAGTATCATCAGAAGATAAAGGCATTGGAAGCATAACTGAAGAGGACCAAGGGCAAAGAAGAGCAAGCTCCCATGATCCGAAAGAGGAGAAAGACTTAGGATAAGCCTACTAACCACTAGGAGATTAGATTTTAGATTTTTTATATATTTTCTTTAGAATTCCTTTTTGTGAACAGAATAAGAGGTATAAAGCTTCACAATTGCAAAAAATTAATAAAAGTTAGTTAGGTTTTGGCACATCAGAGGTTTCTTCCCAGTTCTTGATTTTTCATTGTACTCGTATGACATGCATCTTGTGTTTATACGATTGACAACTCTTTCTTAGGAAAATGTAACATGTACTAACCCTTTGTTGAGATGGTTTTCAAAATTAGGTAAAATTTCAAGATAGCTCCCAAACGTTAAGTCTTTCAAAGAAATCCGATTAGAATACTTTCCCAGACCAGGATGGCCACCACTTAAGGAAATGATGGAGACCTTGAGATCAATGACCCCTCCAAGTTAAGGTTCTATTCCATAGAAAGAGCTATGGAAAAGATGGCAGAACAAATGAGCTTCTTAGTAGACAGTATTGCTTTGCTGCGAGGTACAGCACCGGCTAATGAAGAAAGTTCTAAAACCAGTTATGGGAAGAATACATAAGCTTCTGAAGCAGAGCACGAATATCAAAAAGACCCATTCGAGTCAGAAGGAGTTTACCCGAAAGACAACTCGACCTTCGAACCTGATACGTATGCAGCCCCAAGACCTGTTGACTATGGGCCAAGTACAGATAGATAACTGAGAAGATGAAGGTACTCGTAAGGTATGATGGATTTGAACAGGCAGGGAATACGGAGTTTTCCGTATATGACATGAGATCATACCTGAGAAGTTTAAGGTACAAAAATTTGAAAAGTATAACGGGACGAGTTGCCCCAAGCTCCACACCAGGTTGTATGTCAGGAAGATGGGTAAATATGTTCAGTACGATCTACTCATGGTACAAACATTCCAAGATAGTCTGACTGGACCGGCCCTTACTTAGTATGCCCAACTTGACTTGAATCAAATAAATACATGGGAGAAACTTACTTGAGCATTTTATGAACAATATAAATTCAACGTAGAAGTAGCCCAACTATGATGGACTTGGTTGCCTTACGAAAGAAGAATAATGAATCGTTCAAAGAATATGCTCAAAGATGAAGGTCCTTAGCTACAAGAATCTCTACTCCTACGACTGAGAAGGAGCTTACATCAGCTTTCATTAACACCTTGGAAAGGCCCTACTTTTCTCATCTCATTGGGCAGGCCTCATCCAGTTTTGCTGAAGTAGTAGCGGTAAGGTGCAGGATTGAAAGTGCCGTCTCTTCCAGTAAGCTGCAAGAGCCAGCAGAAAGAAGACCACCAGTGTCATCATCTGGTCCTAAACCAGCCAACAGCAAGCCTAAAGAATCTACGGTTGGTATGGTAAATTCAAATGCCAGACCAAATGCTCAAGTTGCTTTTAGGGCGAATCCACCTCTTGCTTAGCAACAGTTCAGAGACTAGTTTCAAACTAACAGGACTTATAAACAATTTACCAAGATACTGGTCCCTTTAAGTCAAGTCTTTGAGAAGTTGTGAAGGGATAATTTGATACGATACGAACTTCCTAGCAATCGATACCGACCGAGAATCTTTGACTCCATAGTAAAGTGTAAATACCACTGTAGACAAGTGGGGCATTCGACTGATGCATACTGGTGACTAAGGAACAAGATTCAGGATTTGATAGATGAAGGGACAGTGTGGTTGGATTTCGTCGAAGCCCCAGTTCTTAATGTTAACAATAATCCTTGCCCAACCACGGGTCGATGATTGGTATGATTTTTCATGACTGTGCTATTAATGGCATTAATTCAGATAAGAAGCCTAAGGTTTTTGTGTTTTATACTAGCAACCAGACTCCAGAAGTGAAGAGGTACACATTCCACATACCGTTGCCACTAGAAAATTACAAGGTTGCTCCATTTAACTATCACCTGATCAATTAAGAAAAACCAAGTCCTCTGGTAGGGGGCATTATTCGATCGGGAAATATTTATCACCCAAGAGAGGAGCATGGGAGGAAGGTCACATTGGGAGAATCAAATGATAAGACGGTAGCCAAACGCATTGAAGGGCTATCGGCCTTTACCAAAATGATCAAGTCGAGTGAGTATAAGATCATGGATTAACTCAATAAGACTCCTGCACAAATATCGTTGATGAGCTTGTTAATCGCATCTGAACCACACAAGGAGGCTTTGTTTTGCACTTTAAATGAGGTGAAGGTCCCTCGGGAAATTCCAACTGAGAAGATGAGACTGGTTACTAATTCGGTCTTTGCAATGGATCAAATTTCATTTTCAGCTAAAGAATTAGGCGAAGAAGGGAACAGCCACTCTTTATCATGGTGAGGAGTAACGATATAATTATCACCAGGGTGCTCATTGACAATGGATCATCACTGAACGTCAGCCCATTCGCCACCTTGGATTTGCTGGGCATCGACACATCTGTAATTAAGCCTTCTTCCATAACAGTTAGGGCCTTTGATGGTTCCAAAAGAGAGATTATAGGGGAGATTGATTTATCCGTGAGTATTAGCCCTCTGCACTTTACTATTCAATTCCAAGTCATGGACATTCCAAGATCTTTCAATCTACTCTTGGGAAGACCTTAGATTCATGTAGCAGGAGCCATACCCTCGAGCTTGCACCAAAAATTGAAGTTTATCTCAAATGGCCAGGTGATTACAATTCTGGGAGATCAAGATTATGAAATCTACAAGGAGACGGCTATACCCTACATAGGAAGTAAGGGACAAGAAGAGTTGGGTTTACAAATGTTTGAAGAAGTGAACATGATTACCAGTCCTGATAGGGAAGATGATAGAAGAATGGGATTCAAGGAAGACCAGATCGGCACCTACGGCCTTGGCTACAATCCTATCCTGACGGAAGAATTCCAAAAGAAACAAGCGAGGGCAAGAGAGGTAACAAATTATATTATGCCTCAATGACCTTTCCACCACTAGTTGAGACGTTCATACGGGAGGAGACTCAAGCCCAGGAATTTGCCAAAGAAGGATCAACAAACTTGCCACATAAGTTTCAGCATCATTTGAATAAGTGTTTCTCCATCCCGGCGAATAGCAACAGGTCTTCCCTAGCGTAAAGGGGTGACCCATAGTTAATATTTTCTAAATTTTTATTTTCAATAGTCGTCATTTCAAATGTATCATCGAACCTTTTGTTCAAAATTAGTTAGGCCTTTATCTCATTTGAGACCATACTTCCATTCATTCAATGAAATCTTAGTTCGTTTCCTTCCTATGTTACGTTTTAGTTCTCTTTTGCTTACATACACTTTTTTTTATGAATTCTCATTCAAATCCAATGAACCAAGCGAAAACCAGGAATACCTCACGCAAGTAGAAAATGAGAATATCGATCTCGCTTCCGGTCCTACTAGTCGTTGGGAGAGATGTCGATGACCACAGTAATATACAAGAGGAATGGCAAAAACATGAAATGGGTAAAATTACTATTGATGAACCGATTGAGACGATTAATGTAGGAAATGAAGAAAATCCTAAGAATCTAAAAATTAGGGTAAGTTTAAAAGAGAAACAAAAAACAGAAATGATTGCGTTGTTAGCCGAATATCAGGATGTGTTTGCTTAGTCGTATGAAGATACGCCTGGGTTGGACCTGTCGATTGTAGTCCACCGTTTACCCACATATGAAGACGCCAAACCAAAAAAGCAAAAGTTAAGGAGATTTTGACCTGACGTCTTGCTGAAAATTAAAGAAGAAGTGAAGAAACTACTAGAAGTTGGATTTATTGAAGTGTTAGATTCCCCGGAATAGGTAACTAATATTGTTCCAGTAATAAAGAAGAATGGGAAAGTTAAAGTGTGTGTAGACTTTCGACATCTCAACCAGGCAACGCCTAAAGATAATTTTCCATTGCCTCACATTGATGTCTTGGTGGATAACACAGCTGGAAATCATCTATTCTCTTTCATGGATGGTTTTTTGGGATATAATCAAATTTGAATGTCTGAAGAGGATAAGACAAAGACGACTTTCATTACGACTTAGGGAACATTTTGCGACAAGGTGATGCTGTTTAGGAAGAATGTAGGTGCAACATATCAAAGGGCCATGATTGCAATTTTTCATGACATGATGCATAAAGAAATAGAAGTGTATGTTGATGATATGATAGCAAAATCCAAAGAAGAGGAAGATCATTTAGAAAACCTGAGGAAGCTATTTAATAGACTGAGGAAGTACCGCTTGAAATTGAATCCAGAGAAATGTATCTTTGGTGTAACGTCAGGAAAATTGTTGGGATTCATAGTTAGCTAAAGAGGTATTGAAGTCGATCTTGATAAGGCCAAAGCTATAATTAACATGCCTCCTCTACAAACGCTCAAGAAAGTACGAAGATTGCTGGGGCATTTAAATTACATAGCCTGATTCATATCACAGTTAACAGACAAATGTCGCCCTCTTTTTAAGCTATTAAAGAAGAATGCAAAGATCAACTGGAATGAGGAATGCGAAGAAGCTTTCACGAAAATCAAAGAATACCTCATGAAACCTCCGGTGTTAGTAGCTCCTAAACCTGGAAAGCCGTTGTTTTTATACTTGACCATAATGCCTGAATGCATAAGATCCGTGCTTGGCCAGAAGGATGAAGAAGGGAAAGAGTAAGTCATTTACTATCTAAGCAAGAAGTTTACAAAAGGGGAGCAAAAATACTTAGAAGCGGAAAGAACCTGTTTTGCATTAGTCTGGGTTATGCATCGGCTCAAACAATATATGCTGTATTATCAAATTGAGTTGATAACACAACACGATCCTTTGAAATATTTAGCTAAAAAATTGGCTCTCATTGGTAAAGTTTCAAAGTGGCAGATGTTGTTGACGGAATTTGACATTAAGTATGTGAGCCAAAGTTCAGTCAAGGGGTAAGCTTTGGCGGATTAATTAGCGGAGAATCCTTATGAGGATATCCCTCAAGAAGCACAGGTTAAGTTTCCCGATGAAAGCATCCTGGTAGCAGGAAATGATTCTAATTGTGAAGTAGTCAAAAAATTTTCAGGGTGGAAAATGTTCTTTGACGGAGCAACTAATGTGTTCGAATGTGGAGTAGGGGGAATTCTGGTATCGCCTGAGGGTACATAATTTCCAATGGCTGTGAGATTGGTTTTCCCATGTACCAATAACATTGCAGAATATGAAGCGTGTATTTTGGGACTCAAAATCGCATTGTTTAAGGAGCTATGGGAATTACAGGTATATGGAGATTTTTTGTTGATTATAGGCCAAGCTTGGGATGAGTATAAGACGAAAGACCTCAAATTAGTGTCTTATCGCCAACACCTGGCTGTGTTGATAACTAAGTTCGAAAAGATTACATTCGTGTACGTACTAAGGGTTCAAAACCAGTTTATTGATGCTCTTGCTACTTTGGCATCAATGATTCAGATATTGAAAGGAGTGGAGATTCAGCCACTTAAAATTGAAATTAAAGAAAAGCCTGCTTTTTGTTTGGCAATGGAAAGTTCATGTAACGAAAAGCCTTGGTATCATGATATCAAAATGTTTCTACAACATGGTACGTACCCCGAAGGAGTAGAGAGGAAGGACAAAAAATTAATTAGAAGATTGACAGCACAGTACTTGATGAGCAATTCTACGTTATACTGACAATCGTTTGACAATACACCTTTACGTTGTGTAGATGGGAAAGAGGCGGAAATGCTAATGAAAGAAGTGCACGAGGGAATGTGTGGCCCCCACATGAATGGCTATATGCTTGCTAAGAAAATCATGAGGATGGGATATTATTGGTTAACTATAGAAGCGGATTATATCGGACATGTTAGACGCTGCCATTTGTGCTAGATCTATGCAAACAAGATAAATGCTCCACCTCAAGAATTGCATACACTATCGACACCATGGCCTTTTTCGATGTGGGGAATAGATATCATTGGCCCTTTCACTCCAAAAGCATCTAACGAGCACCGATTTCTATTGGTAGCTATTGATTATTTCACTAAGTGGGTTGAAGCCTCATCCTACTCTAGTGTGACGAAGGGAGAAGTAGTCAAGTTCATCAGGAGAGACATACTGACTCGGTACGGTACACCAGAAACAATTATTACTAACAATGGTACGAATCTGAATAATAAATTGATGTCTGAGTTATGCCAACACTTTAGAATCATTCATAAAAAATCTACTCCTTATCGGCCCCAAATGAATGGAGCCGTGGAAGTAGCCAATAAGAACATCAAAAGAATTATTGAGAAGATGGCCATTACGTATCGAGATTGGCATGAGATGTTACCGTTTGCACTCATGGCCTATCGAACTTCTATCAGAACATCAATAGGGGCAACCCCCTTTTCGTTGGTATACGGAATGGAAGCTGTACTACCAGTGGAGGTCAAGATCCCATCTCTCAGAATATTGTCGAAAACTCAGTTAGATGAGGCTGATTGGGTAAAGAAGCGTGTTGAGCAGTTGAACCTAATTAATGAAAAGAGGCTAGCAGCTTTGTGCCACAACATTTGCTATCAGCAACGAATGGCTAGGGCTTTCAACAAAAAAGTATGACCCTAAAGTTTTGAGCAAGGAGATATGGTGTTGAGGAAGACGTTGCCCAACACAACTAATTCGAGAGGGAAGTTTGCCCCAAACTATAAAGGGCCTTACATTGTGAAGAAAGTATTACTAGGGGGAGCTGTTATCTTGTCTCAAATGGATGGTCCGGACTTGAAGGACCTAGTAAATGCTGATGCATTGAAAATATACTATCCTTGAACATCAATGAAATTCTTGCAAACAATCTTACTATTACTGTGGTCTCATTTTCATTTTCTACATGCAAAGTTGGTATTCCTAGTAGTCGTTAGCATTGCAAAATATCCTTAGCCCTTTTCTAGTCCCACTAAAAGACCCCACTTCTCGCTCTATTCTCTACCCAAATAAACCTTACATACAAGAAGCACAAGAAAAATAATTACTTAATTTGAAGCAATGACCATTGATAAAAATTTTTTTTAATACTTTATTGTGGTTAACCCCCCAAGAAAGGGAGATTTGTTTCTTATTTTTCAGGATGGGGCCATGTTCAGAAAAAGTAACGTGTGGTGTATAAGTAAAAACTCGCTTGAGAACAAATGCTTATACGAAAAGCCAATGTTTGGACCAGAAGTTCAATACAGGACATCTTTGTTCAAGAAGTGAATATGTTTTACATTCATTTCAAGCTTAAGTTGCTTTTACAAAAAGAAGAAGAAGAAGAAGAGAGAAAAGAAAAGAGAAGAGAAGAGAAAGAAAAAAGGGGGGGGGGGAGGGGGGGGTGTTTAGAAAGGGACAGAAGAAGAAAGAAGAAGAAGAGCAAGAACAAGAAAGGACAATGGTAAGGGTCAGAATCGTTGTTTCTAATCGGACTGCTCAATAAGACATTGAACTACTTGGGAGCTATCTTTGAAACCAGGTAAGTGGTTCTAAGCCTGATAAAACATTGCATTAGCAATTGGTTTCCCCCTAAGGATGACAGCTTGTTTTCCAAAAACAATTTCTTAGCAAGTCAGTTAGTTTGTAGAGCATAGTCCCAAAGTTCCTTAGACTCTCAATCATTTGACTCACAGAATGTTACCCGACTCAAAATTTTTTCAAGGGATTTGGCAAGCTTACGGAGAACTATCCTAATTTAAAGTTTTTCCTCATTCTTTAGGTCGTAGCCAGCTCAAAGGGCACTTTGACTGCCTTGGTTAGTCAGCTCATCAAGGCACTACCAAGTTTTCGTTGTTTTAAGTCTTAGCCAGCTCAAAGGGCGCTTTGACCGCCTTGGTTAGTCAGCTTATCAGGGCACGACTAAGTTTTCTTTATTCTTTAAGCCTTAGCCAGCTCAAAGGGCGCTTTGACTGCCGTGGTTAATCAGCTCATTAGGGTGTAACTAAGTTTTCTTTATTCTTTAGGCCTTAGCCAGCTCAAAGGGCGCTTTGACTATCTTGGTTAGTCAACTCATTAAGGTACAACCAAGTTTTTCCTCATTCTTTAGGTCCTAGCTAGCTCAAAGGGTGCTTTAACTGCTTTGGTTAGTCAGCTCATTAGGGCACTACCAAGTTTTCCTTGTTTTAGGTCCTAACCAGCTCAAAAGGTGCTTTGACCGCCTTAGTTAGTCAGCTCATCAGAGCACGACCAAGTTTTCTCATCTTTAGGTCTTAGCTAACTCAAAGGACACTTTAACCGCCTTGGTTAGTCAGCTCATTAGGGCATAACCAAGTTTCTTCGTTCTTCAGGTCTTAGTTAGCTCAAAGGGCACTTTGACCGCTTTGGTTAGTCAGCTCATTAGGGCACTCACTTTGACCCCCTTAGTTAGTTAGCTCATTAGGGCACGACTAAGTTTTCTTCATTCTTCAAGTCTTAGCTAACTCAAAGGACACTTTGACTACCTCAGTTAGTCAGCTCATTAGGGCACGACCAAGTTTCTTCGTGTTTTAGGTCTTAGCCAGCTCAAAGGGTGCTTTGACCGTCTTGGTTAGTCAGCTCATTAGGGTACGACCAAGTTTTCTTCGTTCTTCAGGTCTTAGCCAACTCAAAGGGCGCTTTGATCGCCTTGGTTAGTCAACTCATTGAGGCACGACCAAGTTTCTTCATGTTTTAGGTCTTAGCCAACTTAAAGAGCGCTTTGACCGCCTTGGTTAGTCAGCTTATTAGGGCACAACTAAGTTTTCTCATTTTTAGGTTTTAACCAACTCAAAGGGCGCTTTAACCACCTTGGTTAGTCAGCTCATCAGGGTACGATCAAGTTTTTCTCGTTTTTAGGTCTTAGCCAGCTCAAAGGGCGCTTTGACCGCCTTGGTTAATCAACTCATTAGGGCACGATCAAGTTTTCTCATTTTTAGGTTTTAGCTATCTCTAAGGGCGCTTTGATCACCTTGGTTAGTCAGCTCATTAAGGCACGACCAAGTTCTCATTATTCTTTTTAGGAATTTTTGCTAACCCACAAAGGCGTTACCCCTTGTTATTCTTCATTTCAAACTAACTCTCGTCAAGTGACTTGACGTTCTTTAGGATAGAGTTGTCCTAAGGCAAAAACGGTGTCTTTTTTGTCTTTGTGGTAAAGTTTTGCTCAAACTTCACGACAAAGAGGGGCAGCTGTAGACACCTAATTTTTGCCCCTTTGTAATTTTAATTTTAATTTTAATTTTTACTTTTACAAAAAGGGTCCTAATTCAAAAAATACAAAATAATAAAAATTAACAAATGATGAAAATACCAAAAAAATAAGAAAAAAAAATTATTATAAAGAGTTTTGTAGATTTTTAGGAAGTAACTCATATTAGGAATAAATAGTTTTAGTTTTAGTTTTAAATTAGTACAAATAATTATTTTAGGGAATCAGGTAGTTTAAGTATAATTTAATTGTACTAAATATTAAGGTACAGGCCAACGACCTAACGGATAAGTATTAGAGTATTTGGGTTGGATTTAGTTTGAGGTTTTAAGTTCGAGTCTCAGTAAGTACCTATGTCTTTATTTTTCTATCTTTGCAAAAGCGAGATGAAAACAGGATTCATATCTAATTAAATCATTTGAATTTAGTTTGATCTTGTTAAATGGATTTGAATCTAGTTTAATTATCGAATCAGATATGATAGATAGGATTTGGAATGATAGGATTTGGACTTTATAAATACACACACACACGAACAGAAAACGAGAGGCCGAACTCCACCTTCACATAACAATAATTCAGTCATCACAAAACAACACACAGCGACTAAACACAATCCTGTGAACTCTATTGTCACAATCCTTACAAACATTGCAGAGTCACCGAACCTTACTACTGTTCAGCCACACAGCTTCACTCCCATGGTAACATCACGACCCAATCAGTCCACGATCACCTCCTAAACGCAACATAGTGGCTTCAATCTGCAGATAGTAGCAATTTCGATAAGCCAAACATGCTCACTCTACTGCTACTGCTTCAATCACCGTTGGATACTCTACAACAGGAACTTCCTCGATGCTGATCACGCAACTCCAACACTGAATTCAACACACCAACAACACGTCCATTTCACTGTTGTAACATACGCCTGAAACACAGCGCTTCCCACAAACACGCCACGTCCCCTGCCATACGTGCCCATAACAGCAACACAGCTACATCATCTACATTACTGCATACAGATTCCACTGAGCAAGTGCGACACAACACAGCAGCAACACGATTGCCCTAGTCATAGCTTCGCTGTCGCGTCCTAAGCCCTCGAAGTGGGCAGCTGCCACATCCAGACCAATAATAGCAGCGCGACTCCGATTGCAACAGTAACTGTACGATCACGCTCGATCCACTTCATTGTACATTCAACTCCAAATCCCACGTGATACAACAGCTACGAAAGCATACTCCACTTTGCTGCAGTAACTAAGCGCAAGCTCTCTGTCGACTCACTACCGCTGATCCCGAGAGATCACACACGCTTTGCATTGTCGACCGCCGTTCCAACACCGCACGCAGTTACGTTTTGGTTGCAATACATCTCCACTACCGATTGCCAACAAACTCCATAATTCACCGAACAGCACTATCGAACCACTAAGGTTTGGTTTCTTTAATTCTTATTTATTTATTTATTCATTATTATTTTATTTATATAGTTTATTATTATATTATTAGATCCTTGGCCATATAATGTAGTATATATAAGATATGTATATATTAGGAGTTTTTATTTATTTATTATTATTAGAACTTTAAGTAATTTAGTATAGTTTATATATAATAGTTTAGGAAACTTCTTTAGCATTAGTTTTAACATGGATTTAAGTGAAGGTTTATTT